>VDFB02263987.1:0-24631 GCA_007258455.2 Sequoia sempervirens
TGTTACACACTTCTCCTTCAATTTGGATAAGGATATTGATACCCTAGATCTTCTGAAAGAAAAACAACGTGGGAGAGAGACCTATGCAACCTACTTACAAAGGTGGTGCACTTTGGCCAGTCAAATGAAATCTCAGCTCAGTGAGAAGGACATGGTCACCCTTTTTGTGGAAACCTTTCATGAAGATATGACACATAACCTCAATCTTCATTGTGTCACAACCTTTGTTGAGGTCATAGAAAAAGGTTCTATCATTGAGAGAGCCCTCATTGCTAAGGGACAGATCAAAATTTATAATCCTAAAAAGGATAAGTCATCTGGGGATAAGTTCTGCTATTGGAACAAAAAAAAGAACATAGTCAATGATGGTGTCATAGATACCAAGCATTTTCAAGTAGCTAACACCTCCCAGAGATCACAATATGTCCCTAATCAACCATCAATTTCTAATGTTATATCAATTCCATAGGGGGCACCTCACCCTCCTCAGTAGTCCAATCAACAAAATTAGGGGAACAATAAACACACAATCACTCCATTGGGAGAATCCTTAAGTGTTGTCTTTAATAGACTCCTTCAAGTAAGCTATCCAGTCACATATCCTATGACCAAACCTTATGATGAGCCTAAACCAAAGCCTGCCTAGTACATGGAAAACAAATATTGTGATTTTCAAAAAATTAAAGGACATTCCACAAACAAGTGTCAAGGACTAAAAATGTACATCCAAGATCTTATAGATCATGGTGATAACCAAGTGGATGCAAACCAAGTGGCATCATCCAATGCTCAACTCCAAATATACCAAAATGCCTTCCCAAAACACAATCAGGGTGCTAGTACATCCAATGCTACTCCCAGGTCAAGTAATAACAACAGTCAAAATAACAACACAAATAATGTGAGTTATAAGAATGTACCCTATAACTATGAAGGTATAGTTATGTGCATTAGTCAGGAAGAGTCTCGTGTGTCCATGATACACATCAAAGGCAAAGATCCACAATGTTTCATCACAACCCATCGCATCCGCATCACCGTTCCTAGAGCCTCCACGTCAACCCAACTAGCTCCTATAAGCTCTCAGTACAATATCCTTGTTCATCTTGGAAAGAATCCAACTCAAATTTCTATCCTAGATTTTCTTAAGTCTTCTCTTTTTCATTAAGAAATCCTCACTAAAGCTTTGCAAGATACTCATGTCCCTAATGGTATAGATCCTACCCAATTTCAAGCCTTGGTAGGACACTTGTCATCCACATTTCAACTGGGCTTCAACCAAAATGACATCCCTTCCATCGATTCAAATCATAACCATCCCCTTCACATTGAGGTCCTCATAGCCCAACATAAAGTAAAAAGGGTACTAGTAGATAATGGCTTTTCCCTTAATCTTTTTACATTGAAGTTCATAAAATGTAGGCTATACCCATGTTGACTTCAACAACTAGGTTATCGCCATCAAAGCTTACTAGGTTATCACCATCAAAGCTTACGAAAATGCAGAACAAGACTCCAAAGGAAGTATTTTTCTTCCAATTCAGGGTGGCCCTATGGTACAATATACCATGTACCATGTCCTTGATCTTGAACTTCCATATAATCTCCTTCTTGGCTTTGCATGGATATATTCCATGCAGGCCGTCCTCGTCCACCTACCTTCAATTTCTGAAGTTCGCATTTAATGGAATGGAAGTAACTATACATTCTGATCTGCAACCCTTTGAATATTGTCATGCATTAGAAGCTTCCTTTCCTCATTATCACTATTGTCTAGGAGTGGAAGTGGGGCACCTCAGGCATCATCCTCCCATCCATCTTCTAACCCATTGAATCCACTACATCATCCATCTTCCACATCTCACTCCATAATCACCAAGGTCCAGATCATAGAAAAATGTTGTGGTGAGTACAAAATATACAGGGCTTTAAATGTGGCAACCATGCCACCATCTCCTCGTACTTATGGCCATCCCTCATAGTCCACACAAAAAGAAGAAGAGAAGACAATCACTCTTATTTCTAAGAACATGGGGTCTAGCACTTTTTGATCTCCTGGGACTTGACAAGATTAACTAGTAGATGATATCAGTTAATGGATACACCGAGAAGAGCCTGAACTTTCTCCCCCTCTTAAGGAATATTTCCAGGAGACTTATCCTTGTGCCTCTAAGCTAGCTAAAAAGTATAATTATCAAGGGGGAGGCCTCGGTATAGAATAAAAAGGAAGATGATAACCCGTTGATACTCCCATGTAGCCGAAATATTTGGGTTTAGGCTATGACATGAAGCAAAAGGGTCCTATACCATCAACTAGTACTTCCAATAACGTTAGTGTGGATAATGGTCTCCTTGACAACATACTCAAGAAAGAGTCCATCATACTCATATACGATGATGTAGATCTCTCATCCATGTTCGACTTCCTATCTGTCTTTTCCATTAGCCTTTCCCTTCACCATCTTGAACTTATTGACTGGGACCTACGAGCTAGTGCACCTATCGATACCTTTCCATCAGTGGATACCTATGTGCATCTCATGGGATTGGGGGAGGATGAACACCCTAACTACAAAAGTAAGAAGAAACAAAACAAAAAAGGGTCATCTAGTGAAAACCTCTTTGAGGAACTTTCTAACTCAACAAAAGTAAAAATAAAGGGTGTATCCAATAGTGAAAACCTCAATGAGGTGTTGAAGGATGGGAATCTTCATTTCCCCCTTGTGGGAACTCAATTGTCTGAATGATCTTCTACTATGATCGAAGAAAATCAAGAAGTAAACCTGGGAACAAAGGAAGATCCTGAGATCACATATGTAACCAAATCCTTGTCAAAGGAAGATCATTCTATCATTGTTAATCTTCTAAAAGAGGGAATCATCAATTTTGCATGGACTTATTCAGATATGCAAGGAGTAGATCCTGGATTAGTGGTACACCATTTGGATGTGCATCCAGATGCCAAGCCTATCAAATAGAAACTAAGAAAGATGCATCCTTAGATGGCTTTGCTTGTCAAGAAAGAGTTGGAGAAGCTATTAGAAGTTGGGTTCATAAGACCTATTCACTATTTTGACTAGATATCCAACACGGTGCATTTGGCCAAGCCAAATGGAAACATAAAAATTTTTACAGACTTTCGGGATCTCAATAAATCTTGTGCTAAGGATGACTTCCCTCTTCCAAATATTGACATGTTGGTCGACCTAACAATAGGAAATGAGATGTTTTCCCTTATGGATGGTTTCTCTAGCTATAATTAGACTAGGATTGCACCAGAAGATCAACATAAAACAAGCTTTACCACCCTTTGTGGCACCTTTTGCTACAATGTCATGCCCTTTGGACTCAAAAATGCAGGGGAAACATATCAGCGTTCCATGATTGTTATCTTCCATGACCTCATTCATATCATAATGGAAGATTATGTTGATGACTTATTGGGAAATTCTAGAACAAGAGAAGAGCATCCCATGATCTTGAAGAAGATCTTCGAGTAGTTAGAGAATTACAAACTGCATCTAAATCCCAAGAAGTGTGTGTTTGGGGTTACATCAGGAAAGCTATTGGGCTTCATAGTCTCTAGAAGGGGTATAGAGGTAGATCCAACAAAGGTCAAAGCAATAATGGAAATGACCCTACTGCACAATCTCAATGAGTTAAGAAGTCTTCAAGGGAAGTTACAGTCCATCAGGTAGTTTATAGCTCAATTAGCTAACAAGCGTTAATCATTCACACACCTCTTGCGTAAAGATGCCACATTTAAGTGGGATCTAGAATGTCAACAAGGATTTGAAAAACTTAAGGAGTACTTGGCTCATCCACCCATTCTCATGCCTCCCATCCCAGGTAAACCACTACTATTATACATCTCAGCTACATCAGTTGCATTGGGGGAATTATTAGCTCAGCATGATGAGTCCTCTAAAGAGTGTGCAATCTATTACATTAGTCGAACATTGGTGGTTTATAAACTCAACTACTCTCCCATGGAAAAGGCTTGTCTAGTTGTAGTCTTCAGTTCCAAAAACTTCTCCATTATATGCTCAGTCATCCTGTCAAGTTGATATTCAAAGTTGATCCACTCAAGTATTTGTTATCCAAAACTTCTTTAACTATTTGTATGGCCAAGTGGGTCATGCTACTGAGTGACTTCGACATAGAGTATGTGGATCATAAGGTGATCAAGCGACAAGTAATAGAAAATAATTTAGTAGATGCTCCTTTGGTGGATGCATATCCTTTGGTAGCTAAATTTCTTGATGAATAATTCCTCATAGTTGTAGAAGAAGATACATGGACACTCTATTTTGATGAGTCATACTCACATAATCGAGCTAGTGCAGGTGTCTTATTCATCACCCTATAAGGTGCTACATTCCAAACTCATTCAAGTTATCATTTCCATGCACAAACAATATTACAGAGTATGAAGCTCTTATCACTGGTCTTAGGACTATCATTCAATGGAAGATCACCCATTTGCGAGTCTTCGGTGATTCTCAATTGATTATCAAACAAGTCAATCATGAGATTCAAACAAAGGATGACAAGTAACTGTTACCCTACAAATGCATGGTAGATGACTTTAAGAAATAATTCACCTATATATAGTTTGAATAGATCCCTAGAGTTTTGAACAAGGTAGCAGATGTGATGGCTACAATCAGTTCCCTCATTAATATGCCTAAAGATTGAATGGACTATGAGTTCTTTATATTGAAAAACTTTTAATCTTGACATATGATATCCCTGAGAGTGAGATAGTGTGTGACATAATAGGTCCTGAATCACCCTGGTATCATAAAATTTACACCTATCTCCATGATAACATCCTCCCATCTGACCTTACATGAAATCAACAAAAAATCATTCATCCATCGCGCTTCCCACTACACCGCCATTGGAGATACACTTATCATCATGGGTATGATGACACTCTCCTTAGTCATCTGAACGAATCAAAATCCCACAGTCCGTTAACTAAGGTACATTTAGGTGTCTATGGGGACCATTCTAATGGCATGGCATTGGCCAAAAGGATTCTCATAGCTGGATGTTATTAGCCTACAATGGAACATGACGCTTGAAAATTCGTAAAGAAATGCTTACCCTATTAGCAACTTATCAATTTTATGCATGCTCATGCTCAATATTTGCAATCTATCATAGCACCATGGCCCTTTTCTTAGTGGGGTTTTGACTTGATCGACAAGACCTACCTTCCATCTTTTGATGACCATACTTTCATCATTACCGCCACTGAATACTTCACCAAGTGGGTGGAAGCAATTCTACTCTCCCAAATTATGGGTATTCAGATCTTCAAATTCATCCTTTTCCATATTCTCTGTAGATATTGAATCCCTTCAACCATTATCACTGGAAATGGAAAACCATTCAAAAACTAGTTCATGAAACACCTGTGTGAAACTTATCATATCCAACATCATTGGTCCATGCTCTATTACCCACAAGGTAATAGTCAGGCAAAGGAAATTAAAAAAAATCTTCTCAAAATCCTTAAAAAGGTGGTCAATAGTACTGGTTGAGATTGGCACCTCCACCTCTATTCCACCCTTTGGGTTTACCACATTTCCATTCACACTCCCATTGGTGCCACTCCATATTCTCTCGTTTATGGTGTCAAATCCATCTTGCCGATCAAAGTCTAGATCCCCTAAATTCATATATATCTAAAGAATATAATCAGTGATGAAGACACTTGGGTTGCATGACTCAGTCAATTGGAACTCCTAGATGAAAAGCCTATCAGAGCCTACAATCACCTACAAGAATACCAACATTGTCTTAAGAGAAGCTACAACAACAAAGTTCGCCCACTTCAATTTAATGTTGGTGATCTAGTAGTCAATGAGAATCAACATATGCAGCATGATCAAGACAAGAAAATAAATTTTGAGGCTAATTGGTTGGATCCTTATGATGTCACAACTAAATATGGGTTTTGGGAATATAGGCTTGCTACACTTGAAGGGGAGCCACTAGAGGAGCCTATCAATATCATGCTCCTGAAGTAGTTTTACACCTAAGTCAATTGGGTTATCCTATCCTAAAAAATACCAAAAAAAGTATAAAGTTGTCAAAAATACAAAAAAATAAAAAAAGTCAAAAAGTCCAAAAAAGGTAAAGAGAAATAATCCATCCTATGGTGAAAACAACCCTTGGTGGTGCCTTGGATAAATATGTTTGGTGAAAAACTGGCAACATGCATAATTGTTGAAGGTCTGAAAACATACTGCTATTGACTACTTCCCATCCTAGGTTATCTTTTTCAAAGGTTGCATAAATCTTAGTTCCAGGATTTAGCTTCTTCGGGCAATTTGTAGCATAATGAGGGCCTTTGAAAATAAAGCATTTAATATGCTTTGGTGCTTGATTTTTCCTTTTTTGTAACAAAAATGGAGGAGGTCTATTAAATCTCCTTTTTCTATAAGGAATTGCTTTGAAATTCCTTTTTCTAAATTTGTTGTGTTTACTTCTCTGGAAAGTAAACTCACCATCATGGTACTTGTGCTTTGAGCATTTATTGCATCTACACTTGCTTCCACATTTATTCTTTTTGAATTGCTTTAGCTGCTGGAAATCCTTCAGCTGATTGATAGGAGGAAGATCACAAAATTCCTTCAAATTATAGGTGTAATTATATTCCTCTTTATTGAGCTGTAAGGATCCTAATAAACATTGCTTTTCCAGCTTATATCTGATCAACCTCTTGATTGTGGGAAAGCTAACATCATCAAGTTGTTTATTATCTTTTCTGATAATATAATCATGTGCCCATGCTCCTAAACCACAAGGTAAAGAATTTAAATAATACTACTTGGTGGTTAGGTCATGCATCTTATTAGCTGCAACCATGTATGATTCAAACATACAATTATAAGCATCAAACTTTGCTAAATTTTTTAGCTTCATTGATTGCAAGATCTTATTTGCTTCAAGGGCCTGATTTGATATGTCATCACAGAAGAGATCTATTAATAACCATTTGAATTCATCAAAACCAGCTTGGAAAATGACATCTTTTCCTATATTTGTAGGATCCACTATAATAGGATCTGTAGGAAGTGTAGATATATTTTTAGGCATTGGACCTAAATCTGGCAGATTGTTCCACCAGTTTCTTAACTTGCCAGCCATGAGTCTGACAAAGTACAAAACTTTTGCAGGTTCAAACCATGTACCATTTCTTTCAAACAAATTCTCAAGAGTATCTGTCCAGGTACAAATGGCTTCATAAGGGTTAACCAGCTTATCAATATTCAAAATATAACCACTAGAGGCATAAGGATGCAATTGTTCTGGCCTCAGGTTCTCAGTAACTAGTTCCTGCATTTCTATATCCATAGTAATCTTTTTTAAAGATTCCCATGGTTCTGTTTCTTCTAACTCCTGGCGGTTAGAGAAGTCTAAAAGAATATCCTCATCAAAAGACTGTACAAAGGATTCAGAATCAATATCAGTTAATGTTAAACTTTGTACATCAGAAGATTCAGCATCAGATTCTTTGTTAGCAAAACTAGATTCATCCATGTACATTGGTTCAGTCTGTTCTTGTTCTATTCCTAATTCTTCAAGCCAATATTTGACAGGTTCTTCCTTGTTGGCTAAAGTATGTTCCTTTATTTTTGGCATGGGAACATGTGGAGAGATTCTATGAGATGACTTCTTTGAAGAAGAACTCACATCTTTTTCTTCATGAAGAGGCTTTCTTCTTTGAATCAGAATCTTTTTGTGTTTGGTTGATTCTTTTTGTTTACCTTTTTTATCTCGGTCCTCTTCTTCAGAACTATCTTTTCGAGTTTGTGTCACTCTCATTTTCTTTGTGTATAATTTGACTTTTTCTAGCTTTTTGCTATATTTTCTAGGAGATCCTTTTCTTCAGTATGAGCTGTCTTTCTAGATGACTCATTATTTTCCTGTTCTCCATAGATATGTGTCAGATAGTTGTCTTGATGTTCTTATGTAGAGACTATTTTCTTTACACTATTATGAACTTGAGTAACATCATAGTCTACACTGGAAATGTCATTTGACAGAGTTCCACAATAATGCTCCACATTTTTAAGAATAGAAAAATGCTTTTGCTGGTCTTTTGAAACTATTTCTAATTTATTTACAGAATCTAAAGACTGTTCAGCAGAAAATCTTAAATCAACAGCCATATCATCAAAATTATCTTGGGCAGAAATCATCCATTAAGAAATCCAATTTCTCTGTGCTTCTGAGCTCTTTTGCTTCTTACCCAAATTTGTATGAAGTCTTGCTTCATATTTTCCCCATAGTTTCTTCTCAGGATTTAAGACTGTAAAAGTCTTAGGAGTAGGCCATCTGCCTGGTTCATAACTTGTAATTTCCTATTTCTGGTTATTTAGTTCCATCTTGTATTTATGTCTTTTTTCTGAGCCGGCTCATGGGAGTTTGGACTTAGGAAGCTTTTATCTAAGCATACAACTTTTTTCTCCCATCTTTGTGAGCTTAATTCCTTTTCCTTTCTGATCTATTTGCTGCTCTGTTTTAGGAGTCAAAGAAAGTCTTTGGCTAACTTGACGAGCAAGCTTATTCATTAATTCAGGGTTACTGCTCAGATCAGAAAGTGTTGCTAATGAGGCTCTAGAAGGATAAGGATTTACAGATGGTTGTTTGTATGTGGGAAAATGGTTAGAACCTATTGACTCCTCAGGATTATAATCAATGAATGGTTTGTTAGCCAAAGAATTTCTTTGACTCCTAAAACAGAACAACACACAGAATCATAAGCTAGCAGCAGCAATAATAGTCTTATTAACAAGACTAGAGACAAAGCCTCCTCTTTACTCTTAGCAAATCATTAACCCAGACAACAAAGTAGAAGACTTGCGAGTATTGATTTACAAGCCTTACCAGATGAAACTATGTTCACACAACCTGAAGCCTCTACAAGTGGATATCCTCCTCATCCACTCAGATCTTATTCTACATCCCGCAATTTTCCCAATACCTCTAACAAACCATTTATTGATTATAATCTTGAAGAGTCAATAGGTTCTAACCATTTTCCCACATACAAACAACCATCTATAAATCCCTGCTCTTAAGATTAAATCAGTGCTAAATCCCTGATAGTTATGAAGAAGGACGGTTAGAAATCCCTGCTCTTAAGATTGTCAATCATAAGTTTGAAGACAGCAGGAAACAAAAACAGAAAAAGGAATCAGTAAAAGAAGCAGCAGAAAAAGAATTAGACTTCTTCAATAATATCAGGCAGAAGTTTGAAAAGAACTGTTGCAGCTTGAATCCATTACAATTCTGGTCTCAAGAACATGAAGAATGTGCAATTCAATTAAGGCCAGAATGTATGTCAGTCATTCCCCATGAACCTGCTTATCTCATGAGCCCTACAGAAGTTTCAGAAATGGATGAGTAGTTAAAAGAATTGTTAGATGGACTCTTCATATGCCCAAGTAAAAGCCCATTTGCTTGTCCGACTTTCCTTGTAAATAAAAGAGCAGAACATATTAGAGGGAAAAAGAGGCTTTGCATTAATTACAGACCCCTCAATGAGATCATCCTACCATTTAATTACCCTATCCCATTTAGCACTGATTTAATCAGAAGAGCTGCCAATAAAAAGATTTTTTCATAAGTTTCTATTTTTGTTTCTGTTTCCTGCAAGTTCTCTGGTTAGAGTATTTGCAAGTGGATTATTTTCTCCTATGATCCATTCTATATCAAAATCAAAACTGAGAAATTCGAAATACCACGTTGCAACTCTTCCTTGAGCAATGTCTTTGTTCGGCTTCTTTTTTAGCAGGCTCCTCATTGCTTGACTGTCAGTTCTTACAGTGAAATGGACTGGTTTAAGGAAAATATTAAATTTCTCTAATCCATTCTTTACTGCAAGAATCTCTTTCTCATAAATATGATATATGCTCTGGGTATCTGTAAAAGTTCCTGATCTGTATCCGCAGATATTCTTTTTGCCACTTTCTTCTTCCTGTATTAAAAATCCTAACCAAGTTTATCAGAAGCATCAGTATATAGAAAAAGTGGTAATTCTAAAACTGGATTTTGCAAGGCAGGTAAATATTGACATTTAGCCTTGATCCTTTGGACTGCTTCTGTAGCATCATCTGACCATCCTTCCTAACCATCTTTGATATGATGTTGTATCAATCTGCGATCTTCAGCCAGGCCCTTATAGAAAGGAGAGATATAATTCAGACATCCCAGAAATCTTTGGATTTGTTTCTTATTCTGCAATAGATCTGGAAATTCCTGAATTCTTTGTAATATGTGAGGCTAAAGTAAGACTTTTCCATCACTCAGGTGTAAGCCAAGAAAGTCAATTTGGTTTTCACCAATAACCATCTTTTTCACGGTTAAACATATTCCATGTCTTTGTATAGCTGCATATAATTCTTCTAAATGCTGCAAATGAAGAGTAACTGAATCAGAAAATATCAGTATATCATCAATGTAAACAGCACAAAATTCTTTTAAACTTCTCAATGCCTGATCCATTCTTCTTTGGAAATAAGCTGGTGCAGTACACAAGCCAAAGGGCATTACATTCCATTCAAACAATCCTTGAGGAACTGAGAATGATGTTTTGTATCTATCTGATTCTTTTACCTTTATCTGCCATAAACCTGACTTGCAGTCAAACTTAGAAAAAATATTTTTATTGGCAGCTCTTCTGATTAAATCAGTGCTAAATGGGATAGGGTAATTAAATGGTAGGATGATCTCATTGAGGGGTCTGTAATTAATGCATAGCCTCTTTTTCCCTCTAATTTGTTCTACTCTTTTATTTACAAGGAAAGCCGGACAAGAAAATGGGCTTTTACTTGGGCGTATGAAGAGTCCATCTAACAATTCTTTTAACTGCTCATCCATTTCTGAAACTTCTGTAGGGCTGATGAGATAAGCAGGTTCATGGGGAATGACTGACATACATTTTGGCCTTAATTGAATTTCACATTCTTCATGTTCTTGAGACCAGAATTGTAATGGATTCAAGCTGCAACAGTTCTTTTCAAACTTCTGCCTGATATTATTGAAGAAGTCTGATTCTTTTTCTGCTGCTTCTTTTACTTATTCCTTTTTCTGTTTCTATTTCCTGTTGTCTTCAAACTTATGATTGACAATCTTAAGAGCAGGGATTTCTAACTGTCCTTCTTTATGTCTAAGAGCAAACTTATGTTTCCAAAACTAAAGAGGTTCATATTTGGTTAGAAATAAGAAACTTAGAAGAACATCATCTTCTAAATCATTGTATTCAATGAAATCAGTAATAAATGTTTTACCCATGATTTCTATATGGACATCTTGAGCATATCTTCCCATATTGATCTTTTCTCCATTGATGGCATAACTTTGTGGAATATCTTTTCTTTCCTTCCAGAAATGAGGAGGAATGGCATTAGTTTTTGCCAATGATCTTGAGGATCCTATATCCACAAATGCATCAAGGGGAATCTTCTTATAACCAGCGAAACAAAAATTTACTCTAATTTAATTTCCATGATTTGCTAAGAGTAAAGAGGAGGCTCTGTCTCTAGTCTTGTTAATAAGACTATTATTGCTGCTGCTAGCTTCTGATTATGTGTGCTGTTCTGACACAGTTCTTTTATCAGAATCTTGGTCTTGATCTGCTTTAAATAATAAATCTTTAATTTCTCCCACCTCTGCAGAAAGATTTTTGATTTCTTTATGTTGTGTTTTAAGTAATCTCTTACAATCAACAACATCATCGAGTAAGAGATCAAACTTCTTGAAAATAGCAATGATGTCGGGATCAGCAGATCTGGATTTGGAATTGGATTGGGAGGAACAAGGTTCTTCTTGTTGTTGCTTCTTTTGCCACGGATGGATTTTGTATCCATGGGAAGAATCTAAGGCTTCCTTCTTAGAAGGTCTTTGTTGGAGTCTAAGCTGTTTTTCTACTTCAACTTTCTCTGATTCTAAACTTTTAAGTTTAGAAAGATGTTGATGAACTGCTTTCTTTCTTTCTTCTCTAGTTCCTGTCAACTTGTAAGGATCTTTATATTTTTCTATCTGTATTTTAACTTTTATATCAGACAGAGTAGATTTTAACAATGAAGTCAAAAAATCTTCATCAGGATCTGTATCTTCTGAAGAAGAACTAGATTTAGACAAATTCTTTGTATGTCTATGGCGATCCTTTACATCCTTAAATCTTAACATAAAATTTGACTCAGGAACAATTTCAACTAGTTAATACAATCGTTGAAGATCTGAAAACATACTGCTATTGACTACTTCCCATCCTGGGTTATCTTTTTCAAAGGCTGCATAAATCTTAGTTCCAGGATTTAGCTTCTTCGGGCAATTTGTAGCATAATGAGGGCCTTTGCAACGTCTTCTTCTGGTTTCTTATCAGAAAAACCCAGACAACAAAGTAGAAGACTTGCGATTATTGATTTACAAGCCTTACCAGATGAAACTATGTTCACACAACCTGAAGCCTCTACAAGTGGATATCCTCCTCATCCACTCAGATCTTATTCTACATCCCGCAATTTTCCCAATACCTCTAACAAACCATTTATTGATTATAATCCTGAGGAGTCAATAGGTTCTAACCATTTTCCCACATACAAAAAACCATCTGTAAATCCTTATCCTTCTAGAGCCTCATTAGCAACACTTTCTGATCTGAGCAGTAACCCTGAGTTAATGAATAAGCTTGCTCGTCAAGTTAGCCAAATACTTTCTTTGAATCCTAAAACAGAGCAGCAAATAGATCAGAAAGGAAAAGGAATTAAGCTCACAAAGATGGGAGAAAAAAGTTGTATGCTTAGAGAAAAGCTTCCTAAGTCCAAACTCCCACGAGCCGGCTCAGAAAAAAGACATAAATACAAGATGGAACTAAATAACCAAGAACAAGAAATTACAAGTTATGAACCAGGTAGATGGCCTACTCCTGAGACTTTTACAGTCTTAAATCCTGAGAAGAAACTATGGGGAAAATATGAAGCAAGACTTCATACAGATTTGGGTAAGAAGCAAAAGAGCTCAGAAGCACAGAGAAATTGGATTTCTCAATGGATGATTTCTACCCAAGATAATTTTGATGATATGGCTGTTGATTTAAGATTTCTACTGAACAGTCATTAGATTCTGTAAATAAATTAGAAATAGTTTCAGAAGACCAGCAAAAGCATTTTTCTATACTTAAAAATGTGGAGCATTATTGTGGAACTCTGTCAAATGACATTTCTAGTGTAGACTATGATGTTACTCAAGTTCATAATAGTGTAAAGAAAATAGTCTCTACACAAGAACATCAAGACAAATATCTGACACATCTATGGAGAACAACAAAATAATGAGTCATCTAGAAAGACAGCTCATACTGAAGAAAAGGATCTCCTAGAAAATATAGCCAAAAAGCTAGAAAAAGTCAGATTATACACAAAGAAAATGAGAGTGACACAAATTGGAAAAGATAGTTCTGAAGAAGAGGACCGAGATAAAAAAGGTAAACAAAAAGAATCAACCAAACACAAAAAGATTCTAATTCAAAGAAGAAAGCCTCTTCATGAAGAAAAAGATGTGAGTTCTTCTTCAAAGAAGTCATCTCATAGAATCTCTCCACATGTTCCCATGCCAAAAATAAAGGAACATACTTTAGCCAACAAGGAAGAACCTGTCAAAGATTGGCTTGAAGAATTAGGAATAGAACAAGAATAGATTGAACCAGTGTACATGGATGAACCTGGTTTTGCTAACAAATAATTTGATGCTGAATCTTCTGATGTACAAAGTTTAACATTAACTGATATTGATTCTGAATCCTCTGTACAGTCTTTTGATGAGGATATTCTTTTAGACTTCTCTAACCATCAGGAGTTAGAAGAAACGGAACCATGGGAATCTTTTAAAAAGATTACTATGGATATAGAAATGCAGGAACCAGTTACTGAGAACCTGAGGCCAGAACAATTGTGTCCTTATCCTCTAGTGGTTATATTTTGAATATTGATAAGCTGGTTAACCCTTATGAAGCCATTTGTACCTGGACAGATACTCTTTAGAATTTTTTGAAAGAAATGGTACATGGTCTGAACCTACAAAAGTTTTGTACTCTGTCAGACTCATGGCTGGCAAGTTAAGAAACTGGTGGAACAATCTGCCAGATTTAGGTCCAATGCCTAAAAATATATCTACACTTCCTACAGATCCTGTTATAGTGGATCCTACAAATATAGGAAAAGATGACATTTTCCAAGCTGGTTTTGATGAATTCAAATGGTTATTAACAGATCTCTTCTGTGATGACATATCAAATCAGGCCCTTGAAGCAAATAAGATCTTGCAATCAATGAAGCTAAAAAAATTAGCAAAGTTTGATGCTTATAATTGTATGTTTGAATCATACATGGTTGCAGCTAATAAGATGCATGACCTAACCACCAAGCAGTATTATTTAAATTCTTTACCTTGTGGTTTAGGAGCATGGGCACAGGATTATATTATCAGAAAAGATAATAAACAGCTTGATGATGTTAGCTTTCCCACAATGAAGAGATTGATCAGATATAAGCTGGAAAAGCAATGTTTATTAGGAGCGTTACAGCTCAATAAAGAGGAATATAATTACACCTATAATTTGAAGGAATTTTGTGATCTTCCTCCTATCAATCAGCTGAAGGATTTCCAGCAGCTAAAGCAATTCGAAAAGAATAAATGTGGAAGCAAGTGTAGATGTAATAAATGCTCAAAGCACAAGTACCATGATGGTGAGTTTACTTTCCAGAGAAGTAAACACAGCAAATTTAGAAAAAGGAATTTCAAAGCAATTCCTTATACAAAAAGGAGATTTAATAGACCTCCTCCATTTTTGTTACAAAAAAGGAAAAATCAAGCACCAAAGCATATTAAATGCTTTATTTGCAAAGGCCCTCATTATGCTACAAATTGCCCAAAGAAGCTAAATCCTAGAACTAAGATTTATGCAGCCTTTGAAAAAGATAACCCAGGATGGAAAGCAGTCAATAGCAGTATGTTTTCAGATCTTCAACAATTGTATCAACTAGTTGAAATTGTTCCTAAGTCAAATTTTATGTTAAGATTTAAGGATGTAAAGTATCGCCATAGACATACAAATAATTTTTTAAAATCTAGTTCTTCTTCAGAAGATACAGATCCTAATCAAATTTTTTTGACTTCATTGTTAAAATCTACTCTGTCTGATATAAAAGTTAAAATACAGATAGAAAAATCTAAAGATCCTTACAAGTTGACAGGAACTAGAGAAGAAAGAAAGAAAGCAGTTCAAAAAAAATCTTTCTAAACTTAAAAGTTTAGAATCAGAGAAAGTTGAAGTAGAAAAACAACTTAGACTCCAACAAAGACCTTCTAAGAAGGAAGCCTTAGATTCTTCCCTCTGACAAAATCCCTCCGTGGCAAAAGAAGCAACAAGAAGAAGAACCTTCTTCCTCCCGATCCAAGTCCAAATCCAGATCTGCTGATCTCGACATCATTGCTATTTTCAAGAAGTTTGATCTCTTACTCGATGATGTTACTGATTGTAAGAGATTACTTAAAACACAACAGAAAGAAATCAGAAATCTTTTTGCAGAGGTGGGAGAAATTAAAGATTTATTATTTAAAGCAGATCAAGACCACGATTCTGTTAAAAGAACTGTGTCAGAATAGCACACAGAATCAGAAGCTAGCAGCAGCAATAATAGTCTTATTAACAAGACTAGAGACAGAGCCTCCTCTTTACTCTTAGCAAATCATGGAAATTACATTAGAGTAAATTTCTATTTCCCTGGTTATAAGAAAATTCCCCTTGATGCATTTGTGGATACAAGATCCTCAAGATCATTAGGAAAAACCAATGCCATTCCTCCTCATTTTTGGAAAGAAAGAAAAGATATTCCACAGAGTTATGCCATCAATGGAGAAAAGATTAATATGGGAAGATATGCTCAAGATGTCCATATAGAAATCATGGGTAAAACATTTATTACTGATTTCATTGAATACAATGATTTAGAAGATGATGTTCTTCTAAGTTTCTTATTTCTAACCAAATATGAACCTCTTCAGTTTTGAAAACATAAGATTGCTCTTAGACATGAAGAAGGACAGTTAGAAATCCCTGCTCTTAAGATTGTCAATCATAAGTTTGAAGACAGCAGGAAACAGAAACAAAAAAAGGAATCAGTAAAAGAAGCAGCAAAAAAAGAATCAGACTTCTTCAATAATATCAGGCAGGAGTTTGAAAAGAACTGTTGTAGCTTGAATCCATTACAATTCTGGTCTCAAGAACATGAAGAATGTGAAATTCAATTAAGGCCAGAATGTATGTCAGTCATTCCCCATGAACCTGCTTATCTCATGAGCCCTACAGAAGTTTCAGAAATGGATGAGCAATTAAAAGAATTGTTAGATGGACTCTTCATACGCCCAAGTAAAAGCCCATTTGTTTGTCCGGCTTTCCTTGTAAATAAAAGAGCAGAACAGATTAGAGGGAAAAAGAGGCTATGCATTAATTACAGACCCCTCAATGAGATCATCCTACCATTTAATTACCCTATCCCATTTAGCACTGATTTAATCAGAAGAGCTGCCAATAAAAAGATTTTTTCTAAGTTTGACTGCAAGTCAGGTTTCTGGCAGATAAAGGTAAAAGAATCAGATAGATACAAAACAACATTCTCAGTTCCTCAAGGATTATTCGAATGGAATGTAATGCCCTTTGGATTGTGTACTGCACCAGCTTATTTCCAAAGGCGAATGGATCAGGCCTTGAGAAGTTTAAAAGATTTTTGTGTTGTTTATATTGATGATATATTAATATTTTCTGATTCAGCTACTCTTCATCTACAACATTTAGAAGAATTGTTTGCAGCCACACAAAAGCATGGGATATGTCTAACTGTGAGAAAGATGGTTATTGGTGAAAACCAAATTGACTTTCTTGGCTTACATCTGAGTGATGGAAAAGTCTTACTTCAGCCTCACATATTGCAGAGAAATCAAGAATTTCTAGATCTATTGCAGAATAAGAAACAAATCCAAAGATTTCTGGGATGTCTGAATTATATCTCTCCTTTCTATAAGGGCCTAGCTGAAGATCGCAGATTGATACAACATCATATCAAAGATGGTTAGGAAGGATGGTCAGATGATGCTACAGAAGCAGTCCAAAGGATCAAGGCTAAATGTCAATATTTACCTACCTTGCAAAATCCAATTTTAGAATTACCACTTTTTCTATATACTGATGCTTCTGATAAAACTTGGTCAGCTATTTTAATACAGGAAGAAGAAAGTGGAAAAAAGAATATCTGCGGATACAGATCAGGAACTTTTATAGATACCCATTGCAGATATCATATTTATGAGAAAGAGATTCTTGCAGTAAAGAATGGATTAGAGAAATTTAAGATTTTCCTTAAGCCAGTCCATTTCACTGTAAGAACTGACAGTCAAGCAATGAGGAGCCTGCTAAAAAAGAAGCCGAACAAAGACATTGCTCAAGGAAGAGTTGCAAGGTGGTATTTCGAATTTCTCGGTTTTGATTTTGATATAGAATGGATCAAAGGAGAAAATAATCCACTTGCAGATTCTCTAACTAGAGAACTTGCAGGGTCAATTTATACTGATCTTGAATTTCTATCTCTAGATTGGTATAGACCAGATGGTATTGGCATGTATATGGTAAACCTAGAAAGAGAAACAATCTCTCTTCCTACTCTTCCAAAAGAAATAGTGATTACTTTACTAGAATCTTATTTCTTGAACAAATGGTTTAGAAATCTCCAAAATTTGATAAGTTACCATCACCAATCCCTGGCAGATCCGGATGAAGAAGATGAATTCAAAGAAGCCATTGGGTTATCTCAAGCCCCAATAAGGTTTTGGTGTGGTCGCAGTGCTGTCCATATTCGTATCAAAGGTCTTTTTGGAATGAATTGGTCTAAAGCTAGTAAAATGAATCTTTTAAAAGGAATAAAATTTGGGTTAATAACTCGAATTAGCTTTGACCAAGATACCTTTGAAGATTATGCAGATTTAATTGGTGCAAGGTTTAATCCAGATATGGAAGAATTCTTTAATTTTCTGTATCCTAATTTAAGTCACAAGATTTGTAATAGTCTAACGCATTATTTAATGTGTTATCCAAGATCAGGATACAGGTTTCCAAGACTGGAATTCTATCCCCTTGCTCCACAATGGAAAGCACAAGTCAAGATCCATAACATGGAGATACATCTACAGCCCGCACTTATGACTCCAAGATTTGAACTAGATATTACATATTCTCAAGATTATATGGTTCAAGTCGATTATGTCTTCAACGAAAGAAGAGAGGACTGGCAGAGAGTTTTTGAAGAGTTACCAGATGAACTTCTCGATCCTATACCATTCTAATGTTAGCACATGGGCTTGTCTGTGCCATGATGTCACCCACGTTAAGAAGTGACAATAGGATGCAACCCTATTCACAAAAAGCAAGATCCCCATAGTGACTTTTGGGTGTAAAGTCGGCATGTACGTGACATGTGTCCTAATCACGGTTGTCTACTTTTCCTGTTCACACGTTTAATCATGGTTACGGAAAATTTTGTCGGTTGGTTCTTGTCCAAGTTCACGCATTTACCTTTTGAGGTGTTGCTACGGATAAGATTCTCTTTCGTGTCACTCTTCTATTGGCGGAACTCAAATTTTGTAAAATAGAAGGTAAAAGATTAGCTTTGGTGGAACCAGTCTCTTCCTATAAGAGGACCCCAAAGACGCCTTCTAAGACAGAGTTGGATATAGAGTTTTCTTAGAGTTTTTCTTTTTAGCAAAGAGTCTTAGTGTGTCTTATTTAGACTTATGCTCTCTCCTGCACTTAGTGCGATCTGGATGATCAGAATCTGGAATATTGTAATATGGATAACGATTTAAGTTTTGAATTCATAAACCAAACTCAGCCTAAGTTTCAGAAACTTCCAACGTCTTCTTCTGGTTTCTTATCAGAAAAACCCAGACAACAAAGTAGAAGACTTGCGAGTATTGATTTACAAGCCTTACCAGATGAAACTATGTTCACACAACCTGAAGCCTCTACAAGTGGATATCCTCCTCATCCACTCAGATCTTATTCTACATCCCGCAATTTTCCCAATACCTCTAACAAACCATTTATTGATTATAATCCTGAGGAGTCAATAGGTTCTAACCATTTTCCCACATACAAACAACCATCTGTAAATCCTTATCCTTCTAGAGCCTCATTAGCAACACTTTCTGATCTAAGCAGTAACCCTGAATTCATGAATAAGCTTGCTTGCCAAGTTAGCCAAAGACTTTCTTTGACTCCTAAAACAGAGCAGCAGATGGATCAGAAAGGAAAAGGAATTAAGCTCAAAAAAATGGGAGAAAAAAGTTGTATGCTTAGAGAAAGACTTCCTAAGTCCAAACTGCCACGAGCCGGCTCAGAAAATAGACATAAATACAAGATGGAACTAAATAACCAGGAACAGGAAATTACAAGTTATGAACCAGGCAGATGGCCTACTCCTGAGACTTTTACAGTCTTAAATCCTGAGAAGAAACTATGGGGAAAATATGAAGCAAGACTTCATACAGATTTAGGTAAGAAGCAAAAGAGCTCAAAAGCACAGAGAAATTGGATTTCTCAATGATGATTTCTGCCCAAGATAATTTTGATGATATGGCTGTTGATTTAAGATTTTTTGCTGAACAGTCATTAGATTCTGTAAATAAATTAGAAATAGTTTCAGAAGACCAGCAAAAGCATTTTTCTATTCTTAAAAATGTGGAGCATTATTGTGGAACTCTGTCAAATGACATTTCCAGTGTAGACTATGATGTTACTCAAGTTCATAATAGTGTAAAGAAAATAGTCTCTACACAAGAACATCAAGACAACTATGTGACAGATATCTATGGAGAACAACAAAATAATGAGTCATCTACAAAGACAGCTCATACTGAAGAAAAGGATCTCCTAGAAAATATAGCCAAAAAGCTAGAAAAAGTTAGATTATACACAAAGAAAATGAGAGTGACACAAACTGGAAAAGATAGTTCTAAAGAAGAGGACCGAGATAAAAAAGGTAAACAAAAAGAATCAACCAAACACAAAAAGATTCTGATTCAAAGAAGAAAGCCTCTTCATGAAGAAAAAGATGTGAGTTCTTCTTCAAAGAAGTCATCTCATAGAATCTCTCCACATGTTCCCATGCCAAAAATAAAGGAACATACTTTAGCCAACAAGGAAGAACCTGCCAAAGATTGGCTTGAAGAATTAGGAATAGAACAAGAACAGACTGAACCAGTGTACATGGATGAACCTGGTTTTGCTAACAAAGAATCTGATGCTGAATCTTCTGATGTACAAAGTTTAACATTAACTGATATTGATTCTGAATCCTCTGTACAGTCTTTTGATGAGGATATTCATTCAGACTTCTCTAACCGTCAGGAGTTAGAAGAAACAGAACCATGGGAATCTTTAAAAAAGATTACTATGGATATAGAAATGCAAGAACTAGTTACTGAGAACCTGAGGCCAGAACAATCGCGTCCTTATGCCTCTAGTGGTTATATTTTGAATATTGATAAGTTGGTTAACCCTTATGCAGCCATTTGTACCTGGACAGATACTCTTGAGAATTTGTTTGAAAGAAATGGTACATGGTCTGAACCTACAAAAGTTTTGTACTCTGTCAGACTCATGGCTGACAAGTTAAGAAACTGGTGGAACAATCTGCCAGATTTAGGTCCAATGCCTAAAAATATATCTACACTTCCTAAAGATCCTTTTATAGTGGATCCTACAAATATAGGAAAAGATGACATTTTCCAAGCTGGTTTTGATGAATTCGAATGGTTATTAACAGATCTCTTCTGTGATGACATATCAAATCAAGCCCTTGAAGCAAATAAGATCTTGCAATCAACGAAGCTAAAACATTTAGCAAAGTTTGATGCTTATAATTGTATGTTTGAATCATACATGGTTGCAGCTAATAAGATGCATGACCTAGCCACCAAGCAGTATTATTTAAATTCTTTACCTTGTGGTTTAGGAGCATGGGCACAGGATTATATTATCAGAAAAGATAATAAACAGCTTGATGATGTTAGCTTTCCCACAATCAAGAGATTGATCAGATATAAGCAGGAAAAGCAATGTTTATTAGGAGCCTTACAACTCAATAAAGAGGAATAGAATTACACCTGTAATTTGAAGGAATTTTGTGATCTTCCTCCTATCAATCAGCTGAAGGATTTCCAGCAGCTAAAGCAATTCAAAAAGAATAAATGTGGAAGCAACTGTAGATGCAATAAATGATCAAAGCACAAGTACCATGATGGTGAGTTTCCTTTCCAGAGAAGTAAACACAGCAAATTTAGAAAAAGGAATTTCAAATCAATTCGTCATAAAAAAAGGAGATTTAATAGACCTCCTCCATTTTTGTTACAAAAAAGGCAAAATCAAGCACCAAAGCATATTAAATGCTTTATTTGCAAAGGCCCTCATTATGCTACAAATTGCCCGAAGAAGCTAAATCCTAGAACTAAGATTTATCCAGCCTTTGAAAAAGATAACCCAGGATGGGAAGTAGTCAATAGCAGTATGTTTTCAGATCTTCAACGATTGTATGAACTAGTTGAAATTGTTCCTCAGTCAAATTTTATGTTAAGATTTAAGGATGTAAAGGATCGCCATAGACATACAAAGAATTTGTCTAAATCTAGTTCTTCTTCAGAAGATACAGATCCTGATGAATATTTTTTGACTTCATTGTTAAAATCTACTGTGTCTAATATAAAAGTTAAAATACAGATAGAAAAATCTAAAGATCCTTACAAGTTGATAGGAACTAGAGAAGAAAGAAAGAAAGCAGTTCATCAACATCTTTCTAAACTTAAAAGTTTAGAATCAGAGAAAGTTGAAGTAGAAAAATAGCTTAGACTCCAACAAAGACCTTCTAAGAAGGAAGCCATAGATTCTTCCCATGGATACAAAATCCCTCCGTGGCAAAAGAAGCAACAAGAAGAAGAACCTTCTTCCTCCCGATCCAAGTCCAAATCTAGATATGCTGATCCCGACATCATTGCTATTTTCAAGAAGTTTGATCTCTTACTCAATGATGTTGCTGATTGTAAGAGATTACTTAAAACACAACAGAAAGAAATCAGAAATCTTTCTGCAGAGGTGGGAGAAATTAAAGATTTATTATTTAAAGCAGATCAAGACCAAGATTCTGATAAAAGAACTGTGTCAGAACAGCACACAGAATCAGAAGCTAGCAGCAACAATAATAGTCTTATTAACAAGACTAGAGACAGAGCCTCCTCTTTACTCTTAGCAAATCATGGAAATTACATTAGAGTAAATTTTTGTTTCCCTGGTTATAAGAAGATTCCCCTTGATGCATTTGTGGATATAGGATCCTCAAGATCATTGGAAAAAACTAATGCCATTCCTCCTCATTTCTAGAAGGAAAGAAAAGATATTCCACAAACTTATGCCATCAATGGAGAAAAGATCAATATGGGAAGATATGCTCAAGATGTCCATATAGAAATCATGGGTAAAACATTTATTACTGATTTCATTGAATACAATGATTTAGAAGATGATGTTCTTCTAGGTTTCTTATTTCTAACCAAATATGAACCTCTTCAGTTTTGGAAACATAAGATTGCTCTTAGACATGAAGAAGGACAGTTAGAAATCCCTGCTCTTAAGATTGTCAATCATAAGTTTGAAGACAGCAGGAAACAGAAGCAGAAAAATGAATCAGTAAAAGAAGCAGCAGAAAAAGAATCAGACTTCTTCAATAATATCAGGCAAAAGTTTGAAAAGAACTGTTGCAGCTTGAATCCATTACAATTATGGTCTCAAGAACATGAAGAATGTGAAATTCAATTAAGGCCAGAATGTATGTCAGTCATTCCCCATGAACCTGCTTATCTCATGAGCCCTACAGAAGTTTCAGAAATGGATGAGCAGTTAAAAAAATTGTTAGATGGACTCTTCATATGCCCAAGTAAAAGCCCATTTGCTTGTCCAACTTTCCTTGTAAATAAAAGAGTAGAACAGATTAGAGGGAAAAAGAGGCTATGCATTAATTACAGACCCCTCAATGAGATCATCCTACCATTTAATTACCCTATCCCATTTAGCACTGATTTAATCAGAAGAGCTGCCAATAAAAAGATTTTTTCTAAGTTTGACTACAAGTTAGGTTTCTGCCAGATAAAGGTAAAAGAATCAAATAGATACAAAACAGCATTCTCAGTTCCTCAAGGATTGTTTGAATGGAATGTAATGCCCTTTGGCTTGTGTACTGCACCAACTTATTTCCAAAGAAGAATGGATCAGGCATTGAGACGTTTAAAAGAATTTTGTGCTGTTTACATTGACGATATACTGATATTTTTTGATTCAGTTACTCTTCATTTTCAACATTTAGAAGAATTATATGCAGCTATACAAAGACATGGAATATGTTTAACCGCGAAAAAGATGGTTATTGGTGAAAACCAAATTGACTTTCTTTGCTTACACCTAAGTGATGGAAAAGTCTTACTTCAGCCTCACATATTGCAGAGAATTTAGGAATTTCCAGATCTATTGCATAATAAGAAACAAATCCAAAGATTTCTGGGATGTCTAAATTATATCTCTCCTTTCTATAAGGGCCTAGCTGAAGATCGCAGATTGATACAACATCATATCAAAGATGGTCAGGAAGGATGGTCAGATGATGCTACAGAAGCAGTCCAAAGGATCAAGGCTAAATGTCAATATTTACCGGCCTTGCAAAATTGAGTTTTAGAATTACCACTTTTTCTATATACTGATGCTTCTGATAAAACATGGTCAGCTGTTTTAATATAGGAAGAAGAAAGTGGAAAAACGAATATTTGCGGATACAGATCAGGAACTTTTACAGATACCCAGAGCAGATATCATATTTATGAGAAAGAGATTCTTACAGTAAAGAATGGATTAGAGAAATTTAAGATTTTCCTTAAACCAGTCCATTTCACTGTAAGAACTGACAGTCAAGCAATGAGGAGCCTGCTAAAAAAGAAGCTGAACAAAGACATTGCTCAAGGAAGAGTTGCAAGGTGGTATTTCAAATTTCTCATTTTTGATTTTGATATAGAATGGATCAAAGGAGAAAATAATCCACTTGCAGATACTCTAACCAGAGAACTTGCAGGGTTGATTTATACTAATCTTGAATTTCTATCTCCAAATTGGTATAGACCAGATGGTATTGGCATGTATATGGTAAACCTAGAAAGAGAAACAATCTCTCTTCCTACTCTTCCAAAAGAAATAGTGATTACATTACTAGAATCTTATTTCTTGAACAAATGGTTTAGAAATCTCCAAAATTTGATAAGTTACAATCATCAATCCCTGGCAGATCCGGATGAAGAAGATGAATTCAAAGAAGCCATTGGGTTATCTCAAGCCCCAATAAGGTTTTGGTGTGGTCGCAGTGCTGTCCATATTCGTATCAAAGGTCTTTTCGGAATGAATTGGTCTAAAGCTAGTAAAATGAATCTTTTAAAAGGAATAAAATTTGGGTTAATAAATCGAACT
>VDFB02263989.1:0-71467 GCA_007258455.2 Sequoia sempervirens
TTGCCTCAAGCACTGGATCTTCTTGAGCATCTCCAATTCATAATCAACTAGAATAAAATTGTTTCTTCAATTTTGACACCATTCTATCCCATCTGGAAATTTTATCTTTCCCTTGTCTTCCTCTTTCTAATTGGACCTCTTTCCACCATATATTGGTGTGACCTTTTAATTTTGTCTTCGCAAACCTCACTCTGTGAGGATTTTCAATCTCCTCAAACTTGAAAAATTCCTCCATGTCATTGATCCAATCAATCAATTCTTCAGGATTCAAATTTCCACTAAAAGTTGAAGCCTCCATTTTAGGTCTCTTCCCAATGCTTGAGATTGCTCGCAACAATCTTCTTTCTCCAGGATCCATTGGATCATGCTCTTCCTCTTCCATTTCATCTTCACTCTCATCTTTGTCTCGTTGCACATCTCTTCTTCGAACCTCTTGTTGCAAGGTTTCTAATTTCCTTCTAAGGGCTTTGGTTTCATCTCTAGGTGGATCTCTTCCACCACCTCGGCCTCTACCTCTACCATACTGGGCAAGTCTTGGATGCATCTTGAACTCAACCCACACTCATAGGTCCTATTGCAACTGCCTCATGTTCGACACTTTGTTACAGGCCCAGGAACTCCTACTCTGATACCACTTGATGAGGGCCACACTGCCCAAAACCCACATAAATCACAACAACATATACCAACGTAGAAGATGCGAGACAAAAAATGACTCACTTTCAATTATTTTCAGAAAATGAAATTATAGATTCAAAGCTTACATGATACAACCTCATGAGCTTGAATCATTACAACAAAATCAACTTTGAAAAGAAAATCCTACTATTTGGAGCCACAATCTACACTATCAAGGCCACCTTCTACAACCCCACTTATCCCTTTTTATTTTCCCTAATAACTTTCTAGAATGTTCTAGAAAGTTAAAATTTCCCCTTTTTGTTTTGGTGCCAAAAGTCCCACCGTTTGATTTCTAGCCTAGGAAGAAATTTTAATGAGATTCACATTTTAGAGGGTCAACTTCGTGGGGCCATAACTTTTGATCTAGGTGTCTAATTTGCTATTATTGCATATTGTTGGAAAGCTCTCGACGAGTTCTACAACATAAAAATGGATCGTAGGTTGGTTCGGCCACTTTTTGAGTTGTTTTGGGTACTCTAAAGTTTTATATTTGAATTTGAAGCTGCATTGGAGAAATTTCTCAGGACGAAAACTTTAATTTCTCCCAAACCATGTAGGGTATTGAGGTGATTCTTTTACGACCAAAAATTTTTTTCAGCTTTGCTTCTTTGGGTAAATTTTCAGGTCCATACGACCCTGTTTAGGCTGACTTACTAAAAATACTAAGTGCCCGATTTTCGCTATTTTTGACACATGACAGTCTTATGCCCCTTAAGTGCCATCATGGGACTCAAAACAACTAAAGAAAATAAAGAAAACATTTCTTTTGGGTGATGCAAGATTACCCTACACCGTTGGATGCTCTTGCATCAATTATTATTTAAATTTTATTTTTTATTTTTACTAAAAGTAGGTTATCGGCAAAAAAAAAAGGTTGATTATCATATCAAGAAAAAATATTAAAACTTATAATTTTTTTTGGAAATATATAATGCATTAGATAAAATAATCTATATCAAGATGGTATAACTTTTTTCTATTTTAGATAAATTGTTAATATGAAAGTTAACGTCAAATGGAAACAATTGTGTTTTAATTCACACACATTTTAATATTTATTTTTAAATATATATATCAAAATTGGAAAAAAATATATCCATGCACTAAAGTTTCAAGTTATAAATACAGACAAAAAATTTGAAAAAAAAAAAAAGTTACTATATAAAGATCGACATCTCATGTAACTTCATTTTTCAGTATCTTATCAACAACTAGGGGAAACGTACCAGTAGCTGTCAGGGCTAACTTCGTGCATTCGTGCAGAGTGCAAAATAGGTCCGATTTCAAAAAAAAAAATTGGGCTTCTTCGTAAGCGAGTTAGGACCTTAAAAAGAAAAATTTGGCTTCTGGGTATTTAAAATGCGCCTTGTGGAACCTGTAAAGCGAAAGGTGCTCAAAAAGGGTGTTTTTAAAACTTTGTCCCTTACGTCTTTACCACTTCTCTAGTACCTGTTCATTTAGACAACCAATAAAAAAACACAAAATTTAAGATGTTTTCAATAGTTTTCAATGTGTTTTAATTTTTTTGGTCAACTACACATTCAGTAGTGAACATATATTGGTGTAATTTGTAAATTTTTATTGGCATAATTAAAACAATGTAATGACTAAAATGTAAACGATTATTGGGGGGTCAGGTGAACAAGGAGTAAACAACAATTGGATCATGAACGACAATTGGAGGTTTTCCCCTAAATTATAGTGTCAATTTATAAAAAAACTATATTCAAATATTTTTTTAATTTTTCCAAAAAATACAAACATAAAAATATACTAAAAAATGCACATTTAATTAGTTTACATCATTTCAAAATTTAAAACATAAATGCCACTTTTTAGTGATTCAAGTTTAAAAATTGGATCAATGTTGGTTGTTGCCTTTACATAAATGTGACACATTTTTGTACTTTTACCCCATCATATTGAAGGTTTCAATTTTATCTTAAGGCCTAGGTATTGGATTTTAATCCTTATTCACTTTGCTAGACACTTTTATGGGGAATTTAGCTTAGCCAAAAATGGCATATCACTGGAAGAAAAAGAGACTAGAGAGAATCCATTGGGATAAAAATCTAAAAGAAGAGAAGAATATGAAGAAAAAATATTTATAAATGTTTTTTACAATCTCTTTATCACTTCAACCCTCATAGCCCTTAAATATACCTCTTAAACATCACTTCCTAGGTTACAAGAGGATAATATTTTCAAATGTTGAGTTTGGTACATACTATAGAGGTGGTTTAAGAGGAAGGGGATTAACAAGAAAAACTATTTATTTTATACTATTTATTTTATTGGCCACATGATAGTTAGAGTATACTTTAAAAATTATATAAAATAAAAAAAATTAACTAGCTAAATAATAATTAAAAATGACAAATATATGAAACAAATATAATTGATTATTTATGTAAATTAGAAAATAAATGGTGGCATATAATTAAATATATAGCATAATTTAATAAAAAATATTATAGTTGTTAAAAAAATTATGGTCAAGTGGTAGGGCCACTTGGTTGTCAGGGTTCAAACCTCTCCAACAGACATCTTAGTGCTAGGGCATGCTAGACTAGTATCCTCACTAGTATTGAAAGCAAGAAGGAGGATTGTATGTGACGTAGGAGAAAAGATAGAAGAGCATAGTAGTATTATTATAGGAAGGAGATAGTGTAGAGAATTAAGAGGGGGAGGAGAAAAGTGATAGTTTCATAGAAAGAAGATGGTAGAGAGGAGTAGAAGGAAAACTGGTAGTCCCATAGGATATTGAGGAACGTAGGAGTAGAAGAAGGTGGTGGAGGAGTGCACTAGTAGTCCCATAGGAGAAGGAACAACTAGAGTGAAGAATTCAAGCAATAGTCTCATATGAGAGAAGCTAGATGAGTGAAAAAGGGGGAGATTGAAACAAGTTGAAGGGTGGAGTGTAGTATCCCCATATTTTAAATTGTAAGTCTAGTAGTATCTCCACTGGGAGAGAATTAGATAGACTAGTATCCTCACAACATGTAAGGGGTACCAACTATCAATAAATGATCTAAAAAAGATAAACCTAATTTACCTAAATAATATGGCTCTAGGAAAATTCACTATCAGCAATTCACCAATGAAAAATTCACTATCAACAATTCATCGTGGAAAAATTCACTGCCACCAACAATTCACTGCCATGGAAAATTAACCGCCAAAAATACATGCAATTAATTTTTCGTATGGTGAATTGTCATGGCGGTGAATTTTCCCACGGTGAATTGTTGGCAGTGAATTTTCTGTCGGTGAATTGTTAGTAGTGAATTTGTTGTATGCGAAATAATATACTATTTTTTTTCTAATACAACAATGAATTTACTTAAAATAACTAAAATATCAAGTAGAGAATATAAAGGCATACCTTTCTTTGCACTCTAATATCCCACATTTCTTTGTATGTTTAATTAAATTTACTTTGATGTAGGATATGATCATTGGGATTACTCATTCATTCCTTTTTGTTTCTTATTGCTTTGGTTAAAAATGCAACTTAAATTTGGTGCAAATACAAATGAGGTAGTACTTGTGGTTTATAAAATTGCATTAGGGGTTCAATCTAACCCACTAGGTTGGAGGATAAGGAAGAGTGATAGAATTGGGGGAGGAGCCCAATTAGATCTAAGCACCTTCAATCTAAGAAGGCTTTATTGAATCCCCTTAGATTGAAGAGGCTTAGATTGAACCTACTTATATGGTGCCCCCATGGCAACATCTTCCCCTCATATCTACATGTTGCAATTCTAGAGGTCAAAATAGTGAAATGGATGTTGTATATGTAAGGATAAAAAAAAATCATTCAAAGATAATATTTAACATGTACATACTTTTTAAAATTAGCTTTACAAAAAATATATTTAATATTAGATATTTTAAAATTTTCTAAGCAACATAGGTCCATTACAAGAAATAAATATTTTATTTGAGACATTAGGAAAAATTAAAAACTATGTTCAAAATTTTCAAAAAGTTGTCCTGGTCTTTGTATTGATGTCCTTGTTTCATAAAACAATATACTATGATAACATGTAGGTGTAATTTTTTGTTATTATCAATTAAAAAATTAATAATAAATATAATATTCAATAAAGATTACCAAAGCATATTCATACACCAAATATTGGAATTAATGACCCATTTCAAAGAAATTGTGAAAATCTTTATTTGTAGTAAAAGTTACATGTTATGATAAAATGTCGATGATTGTAAAATAATAGAGATATAAAAATAAATTTACTAAAAACTAACCAAAAATGTTAGAAATTATTGTTTTGAAATTAAAAAATATATATAAATTGAATTCTAAAGAGAGAGTGTCACAAGCCATTAATTTACATCAATCTTAAATTCTTGATAGTTTATTTAGTATAATTGATAGCATATACTAAATGTTAAAAAATACTAATTTTGTTGGCTTAGTAACATTGAAAAATAGGGTGCACAATATTGTGCTTTCACCCATAATTTAATGAATATAATAATTAGTGATATTTTCTAGGAATATGAAGGCTTAATTAAGGATATGACCCTTAACATATAACAAATCCATAGAAAATAGTGTTAATGTATCTTGATGGGGTGAATGAAAAATGAACTAAACAAATTATCTATCTATACAATGATTTACTAGAAGTGGATGGATTCAAGTCCATGTGGTGTGCAATTACTATCCGCTTAAGGTTTTTGAAAGGAATGTGAATTATGGTTTTGAGGAACATTATTAAGGTGACTAATAATATGTTTGACATACACACATAAGTCACTTTACACATAGTGCAGGGGCACCCTCATGCACATATTAATCAATTTTGGGTTTTGTCTTGTTTTGATATGATTGATGTAAATAAGGTCATTTATGACCATTTGGAATCATATTGGTTCATTTTGGAGTGTTATAGGATCTTTGGTGTAAAATTGTAAAAGTTGTCATGTTGCTAAAAAGTTGTCATGCAACTTTGGAAAGGTGTCAAAAAGTCAAGAAACGGTTACATGCAAATCAAAAAACCATTACAAAATAGTTGGGATTGGTTGGGAATGTATAAGGAAACCCTCCAAAACTCGAATTGGGGGTTGGAGACATTGTTTTTGAAGTTTTATGAATGAAAACCTCAATTTTTTGTGTATTTTATGAGTCTTACATTGTTTTTACGCTCAATTTGTGCATTGTATGGCATGGTACAACCTCATATCAAGGAATATAATATATGGATGGAAAGACATTTGTTTCTAGTTTACAATTCTTTTTGTTTCATTAAATTTCATTGAGTTTTGTGTGAGATATGGCCATTTTGGTGAAGGTTGCCCTGTTCTAACAATGCTTTCTAGAATTTGCAGTCTAAAAACATGCTAGTATGGCCATGTATCGTACAATATTGGGATGAAAATAATTGGAATGGAAGAATATATGTTTCTAGCTCTCAATTATTTTGTTTGGATCATTTTCATGGAGATTTGAATAATTTATGACCATTTTTGTGAGGACAGGTCTAAACCCTAACTAGGGTTCCCATTTTGGGGAAAACGCCATGTAACTTTCTTTTCCACCGTTGGATCTTGATTAAAATTGGAGAAAAATTATGTAACTATGTTATCTTCAATCCCATTGAAGCGATTTGCTTCATTATTTGTTTTGTGAAAGTTATTCTTGACAGTCAGTTTTAATTTCCTCATTGGGATAGTCCTAAAATCCTCCATGATGATTGTTTGACAAATTCCTTGCATTATCTCATGAAGTATGATCTAATATTTGTTGTGTCATGTTGTTGAAAGTTAGTGCAGACCAAGGATGCAATGAACAAGTTATTCCTTGTGTTGATTGAGTGATGGGGTTTGTGTGTGCCTTGTGACAAGAAACCATAAGTTGGGAACGGTGTATTACACAAGTTTGAGTCCTGAAAGTTTGAGAACCTTTATGTTATGTTGAAACAAGTCTGAGAAAATAAAGAGCATTATGTTCACTCTATTTTCTTCCTCGTTTGTTATTTTTTTCATTTGCATTGTTGAGTACAAGCCATTATTTGATTGAAGCCATTGTTGTGTGGTGTATTGATGAAAATAAGTGTTTGGTTCAAGAGGTTTTGTGAGTCAAAAAATGTGTTGGAAAGTAATGAAACATTGTTGTCCCTTGTTCCATAATGTCTATGCATGTTGATGTGTTTCCCATCCTTGAATGCTCATTAGGTTGTGTCCTAAATGGTGACAAGGTGTACTAAAGTGTTTGAGTTGTTGCCTTCAATGAAACCATGGAATGAGTATGTATTGGTAATGTCATATTGAGAGAGTGTCTACCCCTGCTATGCATCATTTTTGGTATCAAAGCCCAAAGATCTAGGCAAAGGAAGTTTTGAAAGTTTGTGTATTGCATTTGGCAGGCTGAAGTGAAGAACTTGGATGCCAAATGACTAGGTAGTGAGGAAGAGGAAAGAAAACCTGGGTGAGGTATCATGAGAAGAAGTCAAGAAAAGAAAAGAGATAGCAAGATGCAACAAGAAGCTCAGAAGGAGAAGATGGCAGTAAATAAGATAACATCAAAGTTTGAAAGAGATATGGTAGAGTTTGAAAGACGCATTAATCTTGTATTGCGGCAGTGTCTTGATAAAGTATACCAAGGAAATGTTGGGTATTGGCCAATGAGAAAGAAGGTGAAGTGGCCTCTAAAGGTGATTATTCAAAAAAGGAGGAAGTAAAGGATGGTTACTTTGAAAAGAGAAGATGAAACAAAAGAAGAGACATTCATTGGCATGGACATATAAAAAGATCAATAGTTTCTTCAAGCAAGCGTAAAAATCATGGAAGAGCAATGTTCTCAAGAAGACATAGAGATGACAAAGTTTGACGAGCCTCGGTATGATGAACGAGTGGATGAAGAAGATGATGATCTCCTATGGAAAGAGGAGATGGAGAAAATAAACAAGTTGCTTGTAGGAGACTTGATAGAATACCATGAAGATATGGATATGACAGCGATAAATGATGACAAAGAAATTGGGACAGTGAAAACAAATGAGGTAAATAATGCATATTTTGATTGTAATTTGTTTGAATTGAGTGATGAAATGGAGATTAAACAAGTTGAAGGTGGAGACATGGAAAGTTTCAATTTCCATGAGAATTTGTATGAGGAAGTTGCAGATTTGATTATTGGTGATGAGCATGATTTGTTGGAAGTGCTCAATGTTATTAAAACATTAGAGGTTAAGTTGAAGTGCTCAATATTATTAAAACATTAGAGGTTAAGTTGAAGTGCTCAATATTATTAATGTTAAAGAAAGTCATCTTAATGACAATTTTTTTATGCACAAGTTATTGAGCCTTTTTTTGAAGCTACAATAGGATATGAAATATGCAGAGTATTCAGTGTCATTATTATAAGTCTTGTGAGCTTTCTTAACTCAATTATAACTTAGGATGATTTATTGAATGATTATATTCTATGTTGCCCTTTAATCTAAATAATGACTATTAATAATTAGTGTCATTATTATAAGTTTTGTGAGCTTTCTAACTCAATTATAACTAAGGATGATTGATTGAATGATTATATTGTATGTTGCCCCTTAATCTAAATAATGATTATTAATAATCACGTTGATTTAAACTTTATATATAATGAAATAAATATAATATTTTATAAAATTAATATGTACTCCAGTGATTTTCAAAGAATAATCACAACTGTTCTTGAATCTTAACCTAGTGCCTTGAAGGGGTGACAACCATATTGTAAAAAAAACCCAAATTTATGTTTGACATATGCTTATCAAGTTTTTTGTGTGGGATTTGAATGTCCTTAAGGTTCTAGTTAATTGATTACTTAGGTTTTCTGGTAAAACTTGCTTAGTAAATTTGTGGGTAGTTCCTTTCATAATAGAGGAGAGGACCCAGTGGTTGAGCACCCTAACTTCATGTCTCTCAAAATCATATGTGACAATTTCAAATTATTTCCAATTTTTTGCAATAGCTTATTTGGCAAGTCCCCTACTTATAATTAAGGTTTCAAAGTCACATCATCAATATGATACCACATCAACACTCTTTTTTAGATGTTCAAAAAGTCCCTAAAGAAAAGTTAGATTGAAAGTTGGGCACTAAGTCATGTTTTATTAGTATATTGGTGTGGGATCACATATATTTTTGTTTCTTACATTTAAAAAATCCATTTTATACAATTATGAGTAATCATGATCAATACTAACAACTTTAAAGACACAACTAATAATATTATATTAATAAAAATGTTAAACTTAAAATCAACAAATACTATACAAATAGTATACAATTATAATCAACTAGGTAATGAGTCATTTTACAGCTACTTTTTATAGGGACACATATCTAAATGGAAATTCACATTATCAAAGCCTTCAACGTGGAGGAAGGGAAAACGCGGACATAAAATATATACCACGTGAAAACACACCAACGCGTTAAAGAAGTCGGTCAAGGGAGCTCGGAAAATAGCTTTAAGAACAGCCGACACAATCAGATTTGTTTCAAGAGAAAAAAACAATGGCGAAAAAAGTAAAAGATGATAATTTGGCGAGCGAGAAAGCCGCTGCAAAGGCCTGGTACAACCTGCACAATTCCATATCAAAGTCCGAAGACAAAATATGGGACTGTGACAGCGCCCTGTACGACTCCTTTGAATTGCGATCTTTTTCGTTTCAGCTGAACCGAGCATTGACGGTGGTCTCGAGATCGAGTCCCCGCAGCGCTTCTGTGCAACCAGAGACTTCTGGATGCTTTCGTAGTTTCTCGCTTCGAAGAAACGCGGGGCTAAATTATGAGCAGCAATCGGTAGAGCAAACTTTGCTGCCAAAGCGTAGAAGCGCTTCGTCTTGGTCGCTCAAGAAAGCGGTCGCCGGATTTCAGTGGAAGAAGAACAGAGTAAAGAAAAGTGTAGTCTAAATCATATTTGAACTTTGCTTGAATTTGATGCTGTTTGCAGAGGGTTCATTTGAGGTTTGGGGTTTTTCTGTGTAAATACATTGTAAAGAAGTTTGGTAGAGTATTAATTTACTGCCTGAAAATGTATGAATTTCTTAGATTTATTTTACTATTAATAAACTCTTATGCTATTACTAATTGACACAGTTTAATCCAGAAATTTTGCTCTCTTATTATCATGGACTGTGTAAACTTCATACTTTTAATCAATTATAATGTTTTAGTCAATGCATCAGTTGTTTATATAAGAGACTTATCTAATGACATAAGCATCAGTTGTTTATATAGGAGACTTATCTCATGATTTAAGCATCAGATGTTTATATAGGAGACTTATCTCATGATATAAGCTAGTCAAGGCATTGGCTGTTAAAGCCCTTTTATGTACTACTAGTACTTAAAAGAAAATAATTATATTAAGAGACAAAATTATATCTTATCACACATGTACACAGTCTTAAATCTTGTCTACAAGCAAGTCTCAAAATGGAGTATCTCCTTGAGAGATTATGCTTATAAGTGAATTGCATTTTCATAAGGTTCTAATCTTAGTTATTCAACATTTCAAAAGTTAGTTGAATCTTTGGTTTCAATTTAAAATTTGAAGATTTGTAGTATTTTGTTAAAGAGTTAAGTATACAATTTTGTGATTAGTAGACTATTAGATAATAAAAAAATGATAACATAAATTATACGAAACATATGATCAACAAGTCTCTCAAATCTTGAAAAGATTTAAATACCACTAATTGTTGTCCATTTGATGGAGTGGACATGAATGTTAGTCTTTAAAAGGGTTCAAGTAAAGGATGACAAAGTCCTTTCTTCAATCACATCAACATTCACAATAGGTACAAGATAAATTGTCAACTCAATAGATTAAACAAGAACACGACCTTTAAGGAATCATTTATAGATGCTAACAAAGGATTCACATCACTTGTCGAAGTGCTAATGATGGGGCATGCAAGCCTAAACATAATACACATAAAAGGTTATGGTGTTTTCTCTCTCTGAAGATGACCAAGTATAATTTCGAAACATTAATTCTATTTCACATCACTTAATGGCATTATGTGCATCACCAATGATTATCTTGTTGATGTTATTGGAATAGTCATTTGTGTAGACCTAAACTCCACAGTAAGGAGGGATGGGATATAAGTTCTTAGAAGGAGTGTCAAGCTAATGGATATCTCTTTCTATACTATTAATGTGAATTTATGAGGTACAACCACTCATAAAGAAGGTATACTATAACTCTAAGAGATGTACCACTTACATCATGTTATTGTGCTTGTAATGAAAAATGGGTGTGTCATTAATTATAATGGAAAGGCTTGTATTATTTTTATTTATAATTTTTGATCCATTATCAAAAAATTTAAAAAATAGGATTATTCTATGTTTCATTCTTTATACATTAAAAAATATATTATATTTTTTATTATTTTTGTGGAATTTTGAATGATTTGCATCCTCAATGACACAATTTTTAGGATGCATCTTTTTTAAAAAATCATAAAAAAAAGTATTCAATAAAAAATTATAAAAAAATATACAACCTCTATACTCACTCTTAACTATATTTTCTCCCCATTGGTTTTTTAACTACTAAATGCAACAAGAAAAATAGGGGGCATACACCATAAACTATATTATGTTCTATTGAGAAAAACAAGAACACTTTTGTGTGTGCACAATATTTTACCCTTGTAATCTTAACTATTTCTCTAAAACTTTAATAGTTTAGAAACTAGATGCAAAGTACTACAATTCTAGTTCTTGTCATATATTTAAATTTTGAGTGCATACATGCCAAATTAATCATCCAAGTTCAAGTTTAGTTGATTTCAAAAAAAATAGTGGCCACTTTTGACTCATTCTTTGTATACCATTTTCATGTACTTACCCCTATTAAGATGGAAACAATAATGTTGATTGAATTTGCATGATCATTCTCATTTTCTTCTTATTGCAAATGGTGTAAGTGGAAATATAGGAAAGATTCAAGGCAATTTTCAATGTCTTTCCTCAATTATATACTATTCCAAATGAGGATTTAGAAAATTTTGAAACATTTTCTTTGAGTGAGCTACTTCTATACAAGTATTTCTATGGCATTTCCATTGATATAGATCTCATTAAAGATGATATTGTTGCAAAGTGGAAGGAAATGAATATAAATAAATTTAATGTGTGGCATGTTGACCACATAATTGATATAGAGGTTAACCATGAAGAGGATGAGGATATTGATAAATGGGAGTTGCTATCACAAATGGACCTTGCGCACTAGTGGTAGAAATCTAAATGCCCTTAAAATTATTAAAGTAGACATGATTTTGATAATATCAACAAATGGGATGAACATACTATACCTCCACATTTACATGATACATTAGAACATTTCATAAGCACAAACAAGATGACCAATGCATAGTAGAGTTGAATGATCCACCATATCCATGTGATCTCCCAAACAAGAACTAATACTTATCATTATTAAAGAACACTATAACGATAATTCCTTCAAGAAACTATTGCATATGATCATAGAAGGAATAACATGTATAGGAAAATCCTATCTAACTCAATGCATCAAGAATGCACTCTAGAGGTTAGCATCAAAAAATATAACCCGCTCCTTGTTGTTGCTCCTACATGAATCATTACATTCAACATGCATGCCTCGACCATACATTTATCCTTTAAGGTTCCAATAAAATAAATACAACCATTAAAGGGATAGTCACTAATATTGTTTCAAGAAGACTTGAAGCACTTGAAATACCTCCTAGTCAATGAGACGAGCTTCATAGAACCAAATTTACTATTGAAAATAGATACTAGGTTGTGTGAAGCTTTTCCCCACCAACAACACCTTGCTTTGGTGGCACATCTATCATCTTGAGGGTGACTTGGCACAACTACCACCTATTATAGACAAACCTATCTATGCATCAAACTCATATGCCAAATTATTATGGGAACAATTCACTATAGTTATTACATCACAAATAATTTTTCAGCAATAAGGTGACACTCAAATTCAAATAGAATTTCATCAAACATTACAAAACATGCATAATACATGATTAGTTCAAAAAGATTGAGAATTACTAATGAGCCACACAAAAAAAATATTATCAAACAATGAACAAAAAGATTTGGACCAGTTAATGCACCTATTTTCTACAAATAAATTAATGAGGACACAAAAAAATCTCAAATTGCACACACTGTTGCAATAAAATAGACATAAAATTAAGTATTGATAATGATGTTGACCAACTTTATGAGGAACTCTTGCTATGCAGAGGCCAATGAATCATGTTAACAAAAAAAAAGTGGATTCAAGTAGGGCTTGTAAGTGTGTCTCTTGGGGAGGTATTGGATATTGTGTACACAATTGGCACTAAACCATCTGATTTACCTTTGTAAGTAGCAGTGTTATTTGATAATTATAATGGTCCATCATGGAACCAAGATGACCCAAATATTATACCTATGACACCCATAGCTCTAGGGAATTGTAAAAAAATACCACTATCCATGGCATGGGCAATTACTATATATAATCCCAAGGACTAACACTCCATTGGTGCAGGAGCACCTAGGCTAAACTCTAGTTTGTTATGTTCAATTTTGGCTTGTACTTGACCTTAGCCAAGTCAGGGTAACGGTGTGTTTATTTTGGACCCTAGAAGGTCTTGCTTGTGTGTGATGAGTTAGTCACTAGGACTAAAATCATCTTAGTGTAATCATTGTTGTTAAATTTTGCTTTAATTAGCCTTAGACAACTTATGTTGGAATGTAAAGCATTAAATGTGTGCTAAACAAATCTAAGTTGTTAGAAGATTCCAAGAGGCAGTTAGGGGAGTTGTTGGCTCGGAATCAAGGAGATTGAGGTCCTAAGATGTAGGATGATGGCAAAGTTGCAAGAATGTTGCAAAGTTGCATGACAACATTGTTAGGTTGCATGCAACTTAGTTGTCTTGGATTCCCTAAAAATTAGGAGTATGGGATCGATCAACTTCCCTTGAAACATGGCAAAGGCATCTATGTAGGTGTGGTGGCTCGTAGACAAGCAGTTAGAATGCATTGTAATCAAGTTTTGGTTTGAAGGAATAGAGAATTTTCTGCATTTTCTATATATACCATATGTTCTTGTGTGACAGTGCTATTAGATGAATTAGGAGTGTTGATTTGTTAGTAGATTTGTGTTTATACAATAGTTTTGAGTATCTTCCATTTTGTAATCAAGTTGCTTTGAATTCATAAGTTGAGGTTGTAGAGAGTTTTCTTGTTTTGTATAGTCCAGTCAGTCTCTTCATGGCTCCCCCATAAACTATGACCACAGGATCTTCCTGAGATTAGTTGGGTATGGAAGGGGAGCCAATGAACTATAAATATTTAGCAATAGGAGTCATGGGAAGGCGAGCAAGCATTTTTAAAATCAAACTCTAGGCGAGCTAGTACAGTCTAGTTAGGAGTTTGATGGCAAAAAGTGGAGAATATAGGCAGGGGTTACAAGTAATGTACAGAAAAAGCATGGTATCAGGTAGGGTAAGATAGGATCTTCACATGCCAGAAGGATTGAAGCTTCAACCAATCCATTTGTGTGAGAAATTAGGAAGAGATCATTGAAACCCTAAGAATTAGGCCTAATAGCCCTTTTTACCCTTGATTGTAGGAACCTACTGTATGGAGGAGACAGAGGTTTGGAACCCTGTGAAACATTTAAAGGCTCAAAAAGGGTGCCTAAAAATGAAGTTTATTTGCTAGGTTGTTTGGAAAGTTAAAGCAAGAAAAGCAAAAAGGTGACTGGTAAGGGCTACAAGGAATTAGGCCTCACCAAGGCAAATTCTTGAAATCGGGTAGTGTGAAGATTGAATACCATCCTAAATGGATCTAATTGGATGTGAAAGGCATGTTTACAGTACCTCTAGCTCCCCTACAATAGTTCAAGATTGTATGTGATGTTGGTACTTAGATTCCTCTAAGTCCAAGAGAGAGTATACCAGTTTCAAAAGAGGTGTTGGTCTTCCAAGGTAAAGCACAAGTGGAAAACTCTTGGAGAAGAGTTGGAACAAGACTTGGTTAATCATCCAAGCCCAACAAGAACCCATTGGTATTAGGTTCCAGGAAGGAGACAGTGAAAAGGTCTTCTAAGAGATTGTGCAAGCAAGCTTTGGTTCACCATACACCATATTGGTATCAGAGCCTTTGTTTGATCAAGGCTTGTGATTGTTGTTGCAGCCCACTGAGTCGGTAGGAGAGAACACACCAGAGGAAAGAACCATGTGACTAATGCTGAGTTGGCTAAGAAGGTAGAAGAGCAAGAAGAGGACAACTAACTGCTAAGAGAAAGGTTGTCTCGAATGGAGAAGCTCTTGGATGAAGTCCAAGAAACAACAGACAAAGTGAAGGATAAGATAGAACAGAAGGAAGAGCAGGAAGCAAAGGAAAAAGAAGAGGACTTGGAGGAGGAAGCTCCAAAACCTGACCCTGTTCTTGCTGAAGAACCATTCTTGAAGGCATTGCAGTTCTTAAGTGGCAAAGCTTTGGAAGGAGTGCCACTATTCAGTGGACAAATGGACCCTGATTCAGTTGTGGACTGGATTGAGAGTATTGAAAATCACTTTGAATGTGATGGTATAACAGAGGCCGAAAAAGTAAAGGTGGCCAAGTCAAGGTTGAGAGGAGCAGCTCTCACATGGTGGAAATATGTACAAGCTGAAAGAGAGAAAGAAGGCAAGGGTCCCATAGTTACATGGAGAGGAATGGTAACTAAAATAAGGAAGACCTATCTACCTGATGACTATGAAGTTTAGTTGCATAGGAGAAGACACAATCTTAGGCAAAAAGATATGGATGTCCAAACATACACCGAGGAGTTTCAAAAATTGTGCCTCAGATCAAAGGTGGTTGAAGATGAAAGCATCAAGCTAGCAAGGTATTTGAATGGGATTAAGTGTTCTATCCAAGAAGAGATGAGCCTAGTGAACTTCAAAACCATCCGCCAATGCTATCAAATGGCCTTAAAGATAGAGGAGAAAGGCAAAAAGAAACAAGAGCAAAACCCCAAAAGTAGAGGTAAAGGAAATGACAACAGAGGACAAAGAGGTGGTTATGGTGGAAGGAGTTCAAAACCAAGGGTCCAAGGAGAAGTCAGATACTCTGAGCAGCAAGAGGGAAGCTCTAGTAGAGGTGGTAGAGGAAGAGGCCCCAGCTCCAGAGGAAGAAGTGGTGGACAAGGAAGAGGTAACTACTTCACCAACATGAAATGTTACCACTGCAATCAATTAGGACACCCGGCCTATAGATGTCCAGAGAAAGGTAGTACTTCTCATGGAGGAGATAAGAGAACTAACCTGGTTCATGATGAAACAACTACAACAGATAGACATCTTGAAGTACCATTAAACTCAGAGGAAGGTGAAAACCTCATAATGAGGAGAACTTTGATCAAAGAGCCAGTTAAAGAAGAACCAAGTCAAAGGAGGTCCCTGTTTAGGATAAAGTGTAAGATGATGGGAAAAGTGTGTAGATTCATCATTGACTCAGGGTCTACTGACAATATTGTGTCAAAGGAGACAGTCAGCAAGCTGAAGTTGACAAGGATACCCCACACCAATCCTTACAAGGTCACATGGCTCAATAAAGGTCAACATGTCTTGGTGAATGAACAAGCATGGGTGGAGTTCTCAATCAGTAGGTACAAGGACAAAGTCTTGTGTGATGTATTACCTATGGATGCATGCCACTTTCTCCTAGGTAGACCATGGCAATTTGATCGCCAAGTTGTGCATGATGGAGCAAAGAACTCCTATACTTTCAAGAAAGATAAGGTAACCTTCAATTTTTAGTCTTTGCTAGAAGATACAGAGGTGCAGACAACATGTCCTAAACTGCTCATGGTTGGTGAAAAAGAATTCCTAGAAGCCTTGGAAGAAGGAGAAGGAGTTGGCTATGCAGTGATGTTAAGGGCAAGAGAGGTAAGCAATGAGAAAGAAGCTGAAAAACCAGTGTTACCTAAGGAGATACAGGAAATGTTGCAGACCTATGAAGGCATTGTAGGCAGTGGTCAACCAACAACATTACCCCCAAAAAAAGCCATAAGTCATAGGATAGACTTGATACCAGGAGCTACCCTACCAAACAAAGCAGCTTACAAGATGACACCTCAACAAAATGAGGAAATAGCTAGGAAAATTCAAGAACTCCTAGACCAAGGTCTCATTAGGAAAAGTATTAGTCCATGTGCAGTACCCACTGTCTTAGCACCTAAAAAGGGAGGAGAATGGAGGATTTGCACTGATTCTAGGGCCATAAATAAGATAACCATCAGGTATAGGTTCCCTATCCCTAGGATTGAAGATCTCATGGATTGTCTAGGTGAAGCTAGGTACTATACCAAGATAGATTTAAAGAGTGGTTATCACCAAATTAGGATACATGAGGGAGATAAGTGGAAAACAGCTTTCAAAACCAATGAGGGTCTCTATGAGTGGCTAGTTATGCCATTTGGATTGTCTAATGCCCCCTCCACATTCATGAGACTTATGAATGAAATCCTCAAAGACTACATTGGCAAATTTGTAGTAGTGTATCTTGATGATATATTGATTTATAGCAAAACAAGAGAAGAGCACCTCCAACAGATAGAGTTGATTTTTAAGAGGCTGCAAGAGGAGAAGTTGAAGATCAATTTGGAAAAGTGTGAGTTCATCAAAACAGAGCTGGTGTACCTTGGATTTGTGCTATCACATGGAAACTTGAAGATGGACAGCAACAAAGTGGAAGCCATCCTCAATTGGCCTACTCCAAAGACAGCAATAGAGGTAAGAAGCTTCCATGGTTGTGCTCCTATGTTGGATACCATTAAAGGAGGAATGAAGACTAAGTTTGAGTGGAATGAGCAAGCTAACAAATTTTTTGAGTTGTTGAAAGAAAAGATAGCTACCCAACCTATTTTGGTGTTGCCAAGCTTTGAAAAACTATTCACTATAGAGTGTGATGCAAGCAATGTGGCTATTGGAGCTGTTCTCAGTCAAGAGGGCAGACCGGTGGCTTTTCATTCTGAGAAGTTAAATGAAGCCAAGAAGAAATATTCTTCTTATGAACTTGAGATGTATGCATTGGTCCAAGCTCTAAGGAAATGGAGGCACTACTTGCTTCCCAAGGAATTCATAGTGTATTCAAACAACCAAGCACTCAGTTTCCTGAATTCACAAGAGAAGTTGAGTCACAAACACATGAAATGGGTGGAGTACTTGCAAGCTTACACCTTCAATATCAAGCACAAGAAAGGAGTTCTCAATAAGGTGGAAAATGCCTTGAGTAGAAGAGTCCTCACAATACAAGAGATTCAGTTGAAGAGCATGGGAATATATCATTTCAAGGATCTATATGCAGATGATGAAGATTTTGCAGACATCTATAAGGTATGTGTTGAATACAAGAATCACTTCCATAGTAAATATGTTGAATATACTTTACAAAGTGATCTTTTGTTTAAAGGGAATCAACTATGTGTTCCTAGAGGTTCTATTAGAGAGAATCTGATACAAGAAAAGCATAATGGTGCATTGAGTGGCCACTTTGGGATCACAAAGACTCAAGAACTGGTTCAAATATTTTACTATTGGCCAAAAATGAATCTAGATGTTAGAAGGTATGTGGAGAGTTGTATGGTGTGTCAAAAGGCCAAGGGTACTTCTTCAAATGCCGGCCTATACCAACCATTTCCTATTCCTACTAGGCCATGGGAATGCTTGAGTATGGACTTTGTAGTTGGGTTACCCAAGACAAGACAAGGCATGGACAGTGTTTATGTGGTTGTGGACAAATTCAACAAAATGGCTCACTTTGTGCCATGTAAAACAACCAATGATGCCAATCAAATAGCCTCTCTTTTCTTCAAAGAGATAGTAAGGATTCATGGATTACCAATCAACATTGTATCAGACAGAGACACTAAGTTCAAAAGTCATTTTTGGAAGACTATTTGGCAAAGATTGAGCACTAATTTATCCTATGGATCTGCATACCATCCCCAAACTGATGGTCAGACCGAAGTGGTTAATAGAACTCTTGGAAATCTCTTAAGGTGCTTGACCAAGGAGTATGGTCAACAATGGGATCAATTGATTGGGCAAGCTGAATATGCCTACAATGACAATGTAAACAGATCAACAGGGAAGAGTCCTTTTGAGATTGTCTATGGACTACATCCTAGAGGAATCTATGAGCTGAGAGAGTTAAAGGATGGAGTCAAGGGAAGTGGATATGCTGATAATTTTTCCTATGCAATGCGGGAGGTTCATGAAACAGTCAGGAAGACATTGGCAGAAAATACCATGAAGCATAAGACCAAGGTGGATGAGCATAGAAGAGAAGTGCAGTTCCATGTTGGAGATTTGGTGATGGTGCATTTAAACAAGTCTAGACTATAGAAAGGAGTCCCTCATAAGTTGCAAATGAAGAGGATAGGTCCCTGTCCTATCTTGGAGAAATATGGAAACAATGCTTTCAAGGTGCAGCTACCAGATGACAGTGGACTGTCCCTTGTTTTTAACATTGCAGATCTAGTTCATTACAAAGGTCCACCTCCAACATGGATCAGACCCTCCATGAAGTCATCCAAGATGTGGAAGAACTCAAACTGCCCTCTACTACAGTCAAACAAGCTGACATTGTATTGGATACTAGGGTCTATAAGAGGACTAGAACCAAAGAATACAAAGAACATCTGATTAAAAGACATGGTCAACCTGATGCTAATGCAGTGTGGATCAAAGAGTCAGAGTTCAAGAAGTTGGGCATTGATCTCAACTTGCTCAATCCAAGGGTGGATTGAAATCTTTTGTTTTGGGGAGGATGGTGCAGGGGCACCTAGGCTAAACTCTAGTTTGTTATGTTCAATTTTGGCTTGTACCTGACCTTAGCCAAGTCAGGGTAATGGCATGTTTATTTTGGACCCTAGAAGGTCTTGCTTGTGTGTGGTGAGTTAGTCACTAGGACTAAAATCATCTTAGTGTAATCATTGTTGTTAAATTTTCCTTTAATTAGCCTTAGACAACTTATGTTGGAATGTAAAGCATTAAATGTGTGCTAAACACATCTAAGTTGTTAGAAGATGCCAAGAGGCAGTTAGGGGAGTTGTTGGCTCAGAATCAAGGAGATTGAGGTCCTAAGATGTAGGATGATGGCAAAGTTGCAAGAATGTTGCAAAGTTGCATGACAACATTGTTAGGTTGCATGCAACTTAGTTGTCTTGGATTCCCTAAAAATTAGGAGTATGGGATCGATCAACTTCCCTTGAAACATGGAAAAGGCATCTATGTAGGTGTGGTGGCTCGTAGACAAGCATTTAGAATGCATTGTAATCAAGTTTTGGTTTGAAGGAATAGAGAATTTTTTGCATTTTCTGTATATACCATATGTTCTTGTGTGACAGTGCTATTAGATGAATTAGGAGTGTTGATTTGTAAGTAGATTTGTGTTTATACAATAGTTTTGAGTATCTTCCATTTTGCAATCAAGTTGCTTTGAATTCATAAGTTGAGGTTGTAGAGAGTTTTCTTGTTTTGTATAGTCCAGTCAGTCTCTTCATGGCTCCCCCATAAACTTTGACCACGGGATCTTCCTGAGATTAGTTGGGTATGGAAGGGGAGCCAATGAACTATAAATATTTAGCAATAGGAGTCATGGGAAGGTGAGCAAGCATTTTTAAAATCAAACCGTAGGCGAGCTAGGACAGTCCGATTAGGAGTTTGATGGTAAAAAGTGGAGAATATAGGCAGGGGTTACAAGTATTGTATGGAAAAAGCATGGTATCAGGTAGGGTAAGATAGGATCTTCACATGCCAGAAGGATTGAAGCTTCAACCAATCCATTTGTGTGAGAAATTAGGAAGAGATCATTGAAACCCTAAGAATTAGGCCTAATAGCCCTTTTTACCCTTGATTGTAGGAACCTACTGTATGGAGGAGACAGAGGTTTGGAACCCTGTGAAACATTTAAAGACTCAAAAAGGGTGCCTGAAAATGAAGTTTATTTGCTAGGTTGTTTGGCAAGTTAAAGCAAGAAAAGAAAAAAGGTGACTGGTAAGGGCTACAAGGAATTAGGCCTCACCAAGGCAAATTCTTGAAATCGGGTAGTGTGAAGATTGAATACCATCCTAAATGGATCTAATTGGATGTGAAAGGAATGTTTACAGTACCTCTAGCTCCCCTGCAACAATTCAAGATTGTATGTGATGTTGGTACTTAGATTCCTCTAAGTCCAAGAGAGAGTATACCAGTTTCAAAAGAGGTGTTGGTCTTCCAAGGTAAAGCACAAGTGGAAAACTCTTGGAGAAGAGTTGGAACAGGACTTGGTTAATCATCCAAGCCCAACAAGAACCCATTGGTATCAGGTTCTAGGAAGGAGACAGTGAAAAGGTCTTCTAAGAGATTGTGCAAGCAAGCTTTGGTTCACCATACACCATCCACAAAGCAACAAACAAAAAGACAAGGCTTAACTATTATAGCTACATCTAAAGTTAAATCAATAAAGGATCTTCATATGGAAACACTATTTTCCTTCGATTAATACATGAAAAAGGATGTCTTGATTACATCTACACTCATTATAATGAGTTCAAGTATGCAACTTTCAATGCAACCTTCTCTAGATAAAAATTTCAATCGATTCTTTTTGTTACCATCTTCATAGTATATGCTTTATGAAAATAAATTCTAACCTAATATATTCACAACTTCATGATGTACAAGTGCATGATTGACATTCATATATTACTAAATTAAGTGATTTTCCCATGTTACCAATATTATATTTCCTCACTTGTAATTTTGTTGCTTAACACAAACTTTTTGTTTTCTACAATTTACATCTTTTACATAAAACAAACCATGAATTTATGATACAAGTCCACTAACTTTTAGTTTCAATGTATAGGAATGAAATAACTGAACAACCAAATATTTTTTTCCAAATTCATTTCATACAAGCAAAGGGAATCATCGACTACAAATTCCTCATAATTGATATCGTTACAAATTTTTCCAATTCACTATAGACAAATATATAGTACAAATATTTCTCAAATGTTACACACAATATGTATTTCAAAATTATGTTATAAATTTATATAGACAATAAAAAATAAACCTTCTTTTAACATATTAACTTACATATAAATTTCTATCAACAAAACTATTACACCTCCTCATACAAATACATTTTCCCATACGATACATGGCTTGTATAGAAAAAGAAATACTAGGGACCCATATCTCTAAACCACAAATGAAATTCACATTATCAAAGCCTTCAACGTGAAGCAAGGGATACCTAACACGCACATAAAACATATACCACGTGTAAACAGACCAACGCGTAAACAGACCATCACTCAAGGGAGCGCGGAAAATAGCTTTAAAACAGCCAAACACAATCAGATTTGTTTCAGACAGAAAACAATGGCGAAAGAAGTAAAAGATGATAATTTGGCGAGCGAGAAAGCCGCAGCGCAGGCCTGGTATAACCTGCACAATTCCATATCAAAGCCCGAAGACAAAATATGGGACTGTGACAGCGCCCTGTACGACTCCTTTGAATTGCGATCTTTTACGTTTCAGCTGAACCGAGCATTGACGGTGGTCCCGAGGTCGAATCTCCGCAGCGCTTCTGTGCAGCCAGAGACTTCTGGATGCTTTCGTAGTTTCTCGCTTCGAAGAAACGCGAGGCTGAATTATGAGCAGCAATCGATAGAGCAAACTTTGCTCCCAAAGCGTAGAAGCGCTTCGTCTTGGACGCTCAAGAAAGCGGTGGCTGGATTTCAGTGGAAGAAGAACAGAGTAAAGAAAAGTGTAGTCTAAATTATATTTGCAAATTTTCTTGAATTTGATGCTGTTTGCAGAGGGTTCGTTTGAGTTTTGGGGTTTTCCTGTGTAAATATATTGTAAATAAGTTTGTTAAAATATTACTTTGCTCGCTGAAAATATATGAATCTCTTGGCATTTATTTTACTATTTAAAAACCCTCGTGCAATCACTAACCACTTATTATGTTTTAGTCACTGCATCGGTATATCAATTGCTATAGTCACTGCATCGGTATATCAATTGCTAACTCGGTAGATTGAACAATAACAAGACCTTTGAGGGACAATTTATAGATGTCAAAAAAGGACCCACAACATTGGTTGGAGTGACTATGATGGAGCATACAAGCCTAAACACAATGCAAATAAAAGGTTAATGCATATAATGGTCAAAATTGTGTACCCATGTTCTTTTTTCTTTATGTCATTTACTCAATAACAAGTTTGAGTAAAAGCACATATGAGTCCTATTATGGGTCAAAATAAAAATTGACAAAATAAACCACACCAAAATCACTTATGTTTGATTGAAATTAGTCAATGCATTTGTGACATCCTATTATGGGTCAAAATAAAAAATGACAAAATAAACCACACCAAAATCACCCATGTTTGATTGAAATTAGTCAATGCATTTGTGACATCGCGTGGTTCATAATCAAAATAAAAAATGACAAAATAAACCACACCAAAATCACCTATGTTTGATTGAAATTAGTCAATGCATTTGTGACATCGTGTGGTTCATAATGACAAGACATGGTTCAATTTAACCACCTTCAATCGAAACCCCTTCAAAGTTTTTTATGTAAAACATTGATTGGGTCCATTATTTTGGCACTTCTACCTACAAAATAGAAATTAGAGACCTCCTTGTATGCTTAGAGGATTAGATGAAGAATAATCAATAAAGATTGTGTACTTGAAGAAAAAATATTAGATCAAGAACTTTACACCAACTGTATGGTGTTGCTGCTAAGTTTGAGTAAAAGCACATATGAGTCCTATTATGGGTCAAAATAAAAATTGACAAAATAAACCACACCAAAATCACTTATGTTTGATTGAAATTAGTCAATGCATTTGTGACATCCTATTATGGGTCAAAATAAAAAATGACAAAATAAACCACACCAAAATCACCCATGTTTGATTGAAATTAGTCAATGCATTTGTGACATCGCGTGGTTCATAATCAAAATAAAAAATGACAAAATAAACCACACCAAAATCACCTATGTTTGATTGAAATTAGTCAATGCATTTGTGACATCGCGTGGTTCATAATGACAAGACATGGTTCAATTTAACCACCTTCAATCGAAACCCCTTCAAAGTTTTTTTATGTAAAACACTGATTGGGTCCATTATTTTGGCACTTCTACCTACAAAATAGAAATTAGAGACCTCCTTGTATGCTTAGAGGATTAGATGAAGAATAATCAATAAAGATTGTGTACTTGAAGAAAAAATATTAGATCAAGAACTTTACACCAACTGTATGGTGTTGCTGCTAGTTGGTTGTTGGTTGGTGTGTTGATGTGATTTATGAGCTATCATTGATAACATCAGGGGTTCTATCCAAGACCCTATATCCATGAAAGGATATATTTTACTGATATTACTTAATCTTGACTTTCCACCAGTGAGCTTGGAGTAATCCCCTAGATCAAGGGAGCTTGAGTTAAACCTCTAATGTGACCAAAGAAGGCGCATTGATTAGATTAAGACTTATAAAAAAATTGTTGTTTACCCATATTACTCAAATTTCAATTTATTTAAAGGGTATCTTTTATCCATATTAATCAAACTTAAATTTCCACCAACCTGGCCTTAGAGATTGAATTCCTATTGTCAATGAAGGTTCATGGATCAAATAAAAAATGAGACTTCATTGATAACATTAGGTTTTTTTATCTAGGCCAATTGGTGGAAATTCAAGGTCAAGCAATATGGACAAAATATGTCCTTTCATGGAAATTTAAGGTTGAATAATAAGGGTAAACCATATCATTTTATTGATCTAATTTGTGAACCTTCATTGATAATATTAAGGGTTTGACTTGAGTCCCCTTAAACTAGGGTTCAATCTAATCCAACTAGTAGAAATTCAAGATTGAGTAATATGAGTAAAGTATACCCTTTCATGGATATAGGGTCTTGGATCTAAGATACCTAGTGTAATTTTTTTGAGATCTGATCCATAAGTCTCTGTTGGTAACATTAGGGGTTTGATCCAAGCCCTCTTGATCTAGGGGTTTGATACAAGCTCCTTCAATCCAAGCTAGTTTGTGGGAATTCAAGGTTGACTAAAATATGCATAAGATATCATTTCATGACTATCTAGATAAGAGGAATATATGCTTAGATATGGTTCAAAGAAATTTGATCAACAACTTATGGCCCAAAAGTCCTTGGTCCTTGAAATATCTTGTAAATGTGTTAAAAATATTTAATATGGAGTTGCAAAATTAATGATGACATAAGGGGGTATTGCTTTCTTAGAGGGTTGATTAGAATAGTTGGATGTTATATTTCATCCAAAGAAGGTAGAGACCACTAGGAAACCTAAAAAATTTCTAATGGGGGATAAATTTTAAACCCTCCCACTAATTTTTTTCTCTCTTAAAGGAAAAAAATCATGTCAAGGTTATTCTTCTTGAGATGTTAGTTGATGAGATTTCCTTCAAATAAAAATAAAAATTCATAGTAGTGGAATTTGTTGGGAAGTTTGCAAGTATGGGTGTGAGAAAAATGGGAAGTCTCCAAATTTAGTAGAATAAATTGTTTGTATGTTGCACAATGTTTAGAAGACCCCAAATTACTTTTCTTAGAGAAGACTAAAGCAAGGGTTTGCAATACCCTTGAAGCCGAGAAGAAATTCTTGAGACCTCTCTCTAACATAGTGTCTTAGATCTTGATTTTGAATAAATCTTGGATGATGATGATGCCTTATTAGATATTCCCTCTTGCCCTTGGCTAAAATAATCAAGGATATCTAGGTAGTTAACACTAAGACCTAAGTGGATATCAACATATAATTTTATAACAAAATATAGCAACACTTGAACATTAATTGAGTATCAACCATGAGTATTTATAAATCTCAAATAAATTAATTGTAACATAAGGGGATAAGTGCACTTAGTAACAAAATATCCATGTACCTTAGATTGTTTTACATGAAAAGGAAAATGTTTTTGCTTCATTTTTATTTATTTTTAATAACCCTACTTATAGTTTTGAAACTAAATGTCCTAGCTATACTTAATTTTAATTGCTTCATAAATACATGTTTATTAAAATATTTATGAGAGTTTAAATTCTTTTGAATTTTCTTAATGCCATCTAAGATGTTTTCACAATATATTTAATAATGACCTGTAGTTTGAGGGTTTTATAAAAAAATGTTCAATATTTCTAATCTTATTGTCAATTCTAGAAATGGACGAGTATGAAGTTTTGAAGTTTTAATGAGATGAATTAAGTGTGTGAGAAGAGATCTAGTGTTACTATTTATTTTACAAAAACATTGTGGAGCCAACTCTAATGCCTAATTAACTTGGTGCTACTGGTCATGCACATGGCTCAGAGGATTTGAGAATCCCTAAGTAGTTCATCATTCACAAGAGGGTAGCATTAAATCATCAACTAGGGAGTCATAAAACTTCAGATAGTGTTGGAAATTTATATGCATTCATGGATTCTAAATATCCTACATCGATTGAGTATAGGTGAATAAACACATGCAAATGCAGTAAAAGCTTTAAATCTGAATAAACTGCTAATTCTCAAAATAGGGTAAAGGAATACAAACAGTTCTACCTTCTTCTACGGGCACAGGTAATACTTAAGACTGTAACCATTAACTGTTACACTGAAGTGTGTCCTAACTTAATTATCCTCTGGAGTATGAAATAGAACATTAATCTATAGATTCTAATTTAGGAATTGTAACACATTTATTCATAATCACATAAATTGGAAAGTATCAATGAAATCCACAATGCATAATATAATCTAATAACTTAAATTTAAGTGGTTCAGTAGTACCTCAAGTGTCCCTTTCTTGAGTTGCTACTTCCACAAGACTTTGTCAATCACTTACTCAACAAAACATATTATCAAAATCGACTCTCTTTTATTGCATTTTAAACATAGAACTATTACACAAAATCTAACAAGAAATCTATTGGAAATCTTGTTCAATAATACACATGATATTTTAGTATTCTAATACTAATGCTACTACTAGATCTCCTCCTTGACTGGGCACCCAACTATATAGGGTTTGCGAGGGAGTCACATTATTCATGAACTAAAAAAAACTACATAACATATGTCAACTCTTCCTCAAGAATATGAAGAGGACTGTTTCTTAAAACATAAATAATAATTATTGAAATAGAAGTATAGAAATAAAACAAGCATTCTATGCCCAACAAACTTAATCATTTACAATAGAAACGTGCTTAGTAGAGAAACTCTATCATAATTCAGTCTGATTGAAAATGGACTTCTTCTCTTGTTTTTCTTATTGGCAGGTAAGAGTAATGTTGCCCAATTTTCACCTACGGGCTCAATCAGGCAGGATATATCATGTGAAAGATGTTCGAGAAGGCCAAATGGAACATTCACAACAAGGGAAAAAAAATCATACATCTGATGCTAGGTCATAGGGAACTCAATTGGAGAGCTTGCCTTAGTCAGTTCGGCATGAAAATCCTCTAAGGAGAGAGTCGCCAAGACTTTCCAGAGGTCTGGCCGATAGGAGGTTGTCTTGCAGAAAGGAAGAAGTTTGTGTTCGGGGAAATAGAGTCATTTTGGGGAAATGTCTCAGCGACTTATGAGAGTCTTGGAGAAAGGGGCGTCATCGGGTGAGGTTTTGCTACAACTGGGAGGCTTCGGTGTAATGTCTCGCCAATGAGGTGAAGTCTCACAGAAGCAGGATGCCTTTGGCATATGTGTGGGGGCTTCAGTAGGAGGTCTTACCGATGGGGTGAGGTCTCGCCGAAATGAGGCGGCGTCGGCAAAGGAAGCGAGCTTCGCTAAGAAGTCTCGACAACAACAAAAGGTCTCCTCGACTCTAAAGGCTCTCGGCGCAGGAGTTGAGTTTGTTGGGATGTCTCGGCGATAAAGAAGAGTCTTCCCGACTAAAATGAGCCTTCGCCAAAGCAGGATGCCTTCGGTAAGATGTCTCACCAACTGCTTGTGGTCTCGCCGAGATAAATGGGGGGTTGATGTAATGAATGTCATTGGTGTAATAGGGTGGCCTCACTGTAGGGTCTCACCGATGTGGAAAGTCATGCCGACAGATGATGAAGAAGGCTTGCCGAAGTATTTTTCCTTCGGTGAAAGGTCCCGTCGAGAGTATGGTGCCTTGCTGATAATAAGGTGGCTTCACCATGACATCTTGCCTCTGTCAAAAGGTCTTGCCAACTCATGGTCTCGGCAAAAGGAAAGTGGAGTTGCCATGATGTCTCGGCAAAGGTATGAGGTCCTGCCAACCAATGGAGGGGCTCAATATATTTTTTGCCTTCGGCAGGAGGTCTCACCGATAATATAAGGATATCGCCAAGAGGGATCCATATCGACATGAGGTCTTCCTGACCAGCGAAAGTCACGCCGAAGGTTGATCATCAAGCCGTCATCAGGGAGAAAATTTTGACATTGTCGTGAGGTGTCAGCGAGGGGTGCCTTCGGCAAAAGATCTTGCCGATATGGCGATGTCTCCCCGATAGGAAAAGTAAGCTCGGTGAAGGGCTACGTCATCGATAAGAGGTCTCACTGATAGAAAAAGGTCCTGCCGACAAAGGGTGCCTGCGGTTTAATGTTTAAAGTTCGGGGAGAAGTCTCCCCGACTCGATGGGTCTCACCGATCGTCGAGCACAGGAGGATGGGCCCTCGCCAAAGCAAGAGGATTTCGCTAAGATGTCTCATCAACACAGGCGATGTCTCCCTGACATGAAAGATTGGTGCCTTCAATATGAGTTGGTGATTTTGACATGAGGTCATAGCGACCGACAGGAGTCTCCTCAAAATGAAGGAGTTTGCCAAAGATGGGGAATTCGACATGATATCTCAACAAAGGAATTGTGTCTTGCTGATGGTTTTAGGGATATCGGTATGACTGTTGAAGCTTGATCAAAACTCTCAGCGATGGTTGTAAGCTACGCCGATGACTACTATGAGAGCATAATCACATTGGGGAGACACGATTAGTGTCTCACTGACATGTGATTCTGCAGGAAAAACTCTTGACCGCCCGAAGAATCTACGTGGAATGTGCCCAGCCAATCTGAGGGAGCTACAGGTGAATCATTGGCAGCTTGACCGATGCCAAGAAGATCAACAGAGGGAACACAACGTGGATCTCCCCTGAGCTCAAGAGCGTTCAAAGCGGCTTTGGTGGAAGCTTGAACATGGACACGAAGGCCAGAAGTAAATGCGTTTGGTAGCTGCAAAAAGATCTAAGGGTTTCTCCTGGGAATGACTCTTCACCGACATGGACAACAGGGACACACTTGAATGCGGTATTAATTTCAGGCAAAAGATCAAAGGGGAGTTTTATCTCGAAGTGAGATATTTTGTAAGCCCTAGGGGCCGTATCTTTGATATATATGGCATTTTTGCCTCTTTGTAAATAGTTCGGATTATGCATTCTGGAGAGTTAGTGATTTTTCTGAAATCCATTCTCAGCTGATGTATGTTTTGTAACTCAACTGGAATCTGGAATAAAACACAAAGTTTACCTCAGAAGCCAGTGTTAATGTTTGTATTACTCTCATTTCTGTATTTTTATGTTATGCAAGTTTTCAACTGTGTTTTCCTAAATCTATATTCATACCTTAAAGCTGTGAAATCCATCTTTCCTTCTTAAGATATGTATGTAGATCAAGCCTTTTAAGAATGATGCATAAGTCTAAAGGGGTTATGTCAAGTAAGTGAAATAGTAACCATTAGCTTTCCAGTGTATGATCGTCTTGTTTTCATTTCATGATTTCTTATCAAATTCGGTGTATCACCATAGAGATAGTGTTTACATTAGTTTTTTAGTGTTTTTCTCTTTCTCCCTTTTCCTTACAAGAATAGTAGTTAGTTGACACCAAAGGAAGTCAGCCTTCTCCGGAGGTTGATCTTAGTCTGCAAGTGACCCACACCTTATGAGGTCTTCCAATGTTGCACTGGATTGTTGAGTTTTACATTCAACAGGGTGCAAAATCCAGGTGACAACAGTTCTGGCACGCCCAGTGGGACCAGTTCCACCTTACATTGTTGGTTTGGTATGCAACCAACAAGTTTCAGACTTTACATAAGTCATTTAGCATACTTGGCAACTCCATAAAGAGGAAAGAACTTCAGAATCAACGCCTTCTACAGTTTATGAGAAGAGTTCAAACAAGGAGCAACTCGTCCCCTTTTGAATATTTGCAACTATCACCACCAAGGAGACAAGGTAGAGCAACAAAAAGGCCAAGGATAAAATTTGTTTATTCCAGAAGAGCCAAATCTACTCCTCCATCTCTGAGATCTCATATTCCTGTCCCATCCTCTAATTTTCCTAGAGTGCAAATAAACCCACCTCAGCCACCTCTAATGGTTGCTCCCAGAAAGCAGCCTTTTGTGCCATTCGATGGAGGTAGTCCATTAAATTTGGCCCAACACAACGATATACCAGTGGTTGCCTTAAAGAATTTATCAATTTTCACTGGGGAGGATCAGACTACCCCTATTGAGCACATAAGGGATGTAGCCTCGTTATGTGGAGTACATCACACAACTCATGAAGATGTAGCTATAAGACTACTTGCTGCATCTCTCAAGGGTAAGGCTTTGCAATGGTATCGAAGTTTACCAGTGAACTCTATTGCAACATGGGATGATTTTGGTGAGAAACTGCACATGCAGTTTCAAGATAAATCTAATCACTTGTCTCTGGTGGAGCAGTTCACAACTATAAAAAGAGCCCCTCAAGAGAAAATGACAGATTTTAATTTTTGATTCCAAAGGACTTGGTTTCGAATTCCTGTAACAGTGAGGCCATCTCCTAAGCATGCCTTTTTATACTTTCTCAAAGCTTTGAACAGTGAGATATTTGTCATGATACAATCAATGGGTGGCGAATCTTTGCCAGGTGCATATGAGGTGGCAATCAGGGCAGAAAACTGTTTGATTCAGGCAGGAAAAATTGCCCCTAGGCCACCAATGCCCTTTTTTCCAAATATACAGTCTAATACACCTTTGCTCGTACCTCCTTTTACACCTCTACTAGCTATACCAATGTTGCCAGTTGTTGTTCTAGCCGTTGTCAAACAAGAAAGTGTTGTTTCAGGCACGTCACAGGAGTTACAAGAGATCAAAAGTCTGTTACAGACTTTCGATAACAAGTTGGTCAACTTGGAAAAACAACAGACCTACACTAGGCCTTATCAGCAGCAGAATCAGGCCTCAAGTCAACCTTTTCAAGGTCAACAACAACAATTCCAGGGGAATAGACAATAGTATCAAGGTAATTACCAAGGCCCAAGACAAAATATTGCTACAAGACCTTTTCAGGCCTATAATCTAGCTCCAATTAGTGTTGTTAAAGACCTTGTTCCTGTTCAAAACAATTTGGCTGCGGATTATGAATGGTGTTATCCGTGTAATCAGCCACATAATCAAGCTACATTCTCTAATGGTGTGATCAATCAAGCTCTTATGGTGCAGAATGCTATAGGTGCGCAAGATTTGCCTAAGGAGGGGTATTCACAACAACGAGATCAGCCTGCAGATGATTCAACTCTCCTGAATTGGCAAAGAGAAGAATTTTGTGGAGTGAACCAGGATGACACATCTATTGTCGCTAATACTAGAGCTAAGAAGAGGGCTTTTGAGATAGAACAAGCAACAAATAAAGATAAGGGAGTTGTTGGTCCATCAAATCAACAAGTACCATGCATTTTGCAGCAAGGTCATGACACTAGTAAGGAGTGGCCTTTACATGCTTCTTCCACAGGTCAAGTGCAACTTGACCATGCTGTTGTAAAGACACAGCCAAAGGTAAATATATCTACACCTTTCAACATTGTTGAAACTATGAAAAAAATGAATGTTTCAATTTCAATGTGGGATTCTTTAGCGATCCCTGGTCAAATAAAATTGTTACAATCAGCCTTATCAAATCCAGTTAGTTCGAGTTTTCCAAATGAAGTTTTTGTAGGCCAGACAAAGTCAGTTTTAACCAATACACTTTTGGATACTACCGCACAGCAAAGTAATGGTGTCAAGCCCCCTCCTTTCTATGTTTCCTTAATAATGGGGAATAAATTGGTGCACAATTGCATGGTTGATAGCTGGGCTAGCAGTTCGGTAATGCCAAAAAAGATTGCAGACCGGCTAGGTTTACAATACCAGCCATTAGAAAAGGGAGTACTTCAATTGGATGGGACGGCAGTAAACACTATAGGTGTTATTAGAAATTTGAATCTTACGTTAATGCCTGTCCTAATTTTTCAATCCTACAAGATGTGTTTGTCATAGATTTGCCTCCTTTTTTTGCTTTATGCCTGTCTAGAGACTTCACAGCCAAAATTGGAGGGTATTTATCTTCAGATTGGTCCCATATGCTTTTTAGGACCAGGTATGGTACTAAGGTAACTATAACTTCTGAGTCCCTTGCTAAGGATCACATTGATCCTTATGTGCCATCTGTTGTTAATGTTAATTCTATTGTTTTAGAGGATACTAAACTTGCTTTAGCACAAGAGTTACAAGCTGTGAGTGTACCTGACGTACTCCTGAATGAATGGGTAGCTGAGAACCTGATTGATAATCCAAATGAGCTTATTCAGGATGTTGGTCTGGGCAATTATGTATTGCATGAAGCTGGGACAAAAATGCCAAATCTTGAGAGAAGTGCAGAAAGTCAGTTTGAGCAGCAGAATGAATTATGGGAGATGTATTTTGATGGTTCTAGAAGAAAAAATGGCGCTGGAGGAGGTGCAATGCTTGTATCTTTGCAAGGTGATAAGTATTTTTTTGCTTTCCATTTTTCTTTTGCGTGCTCTAATAACATTGCTGAGTATGAGGGCCTTGTTCAAGGTCTTGAGTGGGCAAGGAAGAGAAGAATAACCTGCTTGAAATTTTATGGGGACAATGAGCTAATTGTTAATCAAATAAGAGGCCTGAATGTTGCTAAAAATGACACACTAAAGTCTTATAGAAACAGAGTGTGGAATATGATTGAGGAACTTGATGCCTTTAACTTAGTATCCATTCCAAGGAACCAGAACAAGTATGCTGATAGGCTTGCAGCCATTGGAGCATAGTTTGATATCCCAGGTGACATTAGAAAAGAGAAAGTATAGCAGTATGTGAAAGTTGTAGTCAGGCCATCAATTCCTGATAACAACATTCACTGGCAGGTTTTTGACAGTGATGAACATATTCTTTTTCTTGTGCTCGAAGAAGATCAGTTCTCCATGATGAATCAAGCAAAACTTAAGCAACGGTATGATGATCAAGTCATACAGCTGAGGACAAATAAGTTACCCAAAGGTCTTGTTACCTTAGAGTCAATTTTCAGTACTAACGATCAGCTTAAAAAGGGTAGAGCTGGCTTGCAAATCAAAGAAGAACATTATGAGGAACTGGATATTTTCAAAGGTAAACTCCTTAAGATAGGCAAAATTTGTTCTCGCGAAGATAAATAGTCTTTTGTTACCTTATGCCAAGAATTTTATGATGTGTTTTCTTGGGAATACTCAGATTTGAAAGGGTTTGATCCCCATATTGCTCAGCACACAATTGAGTTAGAACCTAATGCTAAGCCAGTAAGGCAGAAACAAAGGCCCTTGAATCCTAAGCTTGAGCCCTTAATGATTAAAGAGTTGACCAAACTAGTTCAAGGGGGTATCATCTTTCCTATTAAACACACTTCATGGGTTTCTAACCTTGTGCCGGTTAGGAAGAAAAATTGTGAAATAAGACTTTGTGTAGACTTTAGGGATCTTAATCGAGCATCTTTGAAAGATCACTATCCGCTGCCCTCTATGGAACAAATCTTACAAGTAGTTGCTGGCTCTGAAATATTTTCCTTATTAGATGGTTTTTTGGGCTATAATCAGGTGCTGGTCAAAGAGGAGGATCAGTTCAAAACTGCTTTTACAACTAAGTGGGGCACCATGGCATACAAAAGGATGCATTTTGGTTTGTCTAACGCTGGTGCCACATTTCAGAGGGCCATGGATATGGCGTTTCAAAGTTTGCTTAATAAGATTATGCTAATTTATTTAGATGACATTACAGTTTATTCTAAGAACGCTGATGAACATTTGTCACACATTAAGCAAGTTTTTGAAAAATGCAGAGAGTTTGGTATTTCTCTCAATCCGACGAAGAGTAGTTTTGCAGTGCATGAAGGTAAGTTGTTAGGTCACATAGTGTCAAAAGATGGAATTACTATTGACCCTGAAAGAGTCAAAGCCATACTTGAGTTGCCATTACCCAATCACAAGAGGGGTCTGCAGAGCTTTTTGAGGTGAATCAACTTTCTGAGAAGGTTTGTCCCTGATGTCGCAAACCTGTTATAGCCTTTGATCGCCATGCTAAAAAAGAATGCAGTTTTCAGTTGGACTGGAGAAGCAAAACGTGGTTTTGAAGAAATCAAGGAAGCTTTAGCATCAGCTCCAACACTGGTAAATCCAGATTTTTCTAAGGACTTCTTCTTATATGATTTTGGCAGTATTGGTTCAATCTCGGCTATGCTGGTACAAAAAAGTAGTGATAATTTAGAGCAGCCAATAGCTTTCTTTAGTCAGGCACTTGCTGATTATGAAGAGAAATATACATTTGTTGAAAAACATGTTCTCGCTGTGATCAGAAGCCTAAAAAAGTTTAAGCCTCTAGTTTCAAATAGCAAAATTCATATTCTGGTTCCACACTCAAGTGTGAAGGAATTTTTGTTGAGTAAAGATCTGAATGAAAAAATAGTAGGGTGGATCACTAAGGTTATGGAATATGATGTGGATATCAAAATTACCAAACTAGTTAGAGGAAAAGGTCTATGTGAATAGCTTGCTACAAGGTCAATCAGTGAAAATGAATCAGAAAAGGATACTGTTTTTGCTAATACAAATGAGTCTTAGGATGCTCAAGATGATGTGCCCGTGATAACAATTAATTGGGTTCAAGACATGAACCATTTTTTACAAACTGGTGAGTGTCCACTAGGTTTAGATAGACCTAAAAGAAGATACTTCAGACTGCAGTCCATACCATATGTGTTGGTGAACAATGTTCTGTTCAAAAAAGATCTCAATGGTGTTCTATTAAGATGTATTCACAGTGATCAGATTGAGAAGGTACTTCATGAGTTTCATGATGGAGTTTCGGGGGGTCACTTTGCTCCAAGGACTACTGCATAGAAGATAATGAGAGCTAGTTACTACTGGCCCAACTTATTTAAAGATACATATGCATGGTCAAAGAAATGTGTGAAGTTTGCTCTTTTTGTAGGAAAAGAAAAGCTGCCTACTATGCCTCTACATCCAATTCAGGTACAACAACCCTTCATGAGATGGGGCATTGACTTTATTGGGCCAATAAATCTACCTTCCAGTGTAGGTCACAAGTGGGTACTTACAGTCACTGACTATTTTACATGGTGGACAGAGGTGGCTGCATTAAAAGAGGTAAATGAATCTTCTGTATTGAATTTCTATGAGGATATAGTAACCAGATTTGGGGTTCCTGAATCTATTATATCTGATAATGCTCTTGCATTCACGGGTTTAAGAGTAACTAATTGGGCTATTAAACATGGCATTCATTTGAATACATCCTCAAATTATTAACCTCAGGGTAATGGTTTAGCTGAAAGCACAAACAAAAATCTCATTAGGATTATTAAAAGAACCATGGAGGATAATCAAAGGACCTGGCATGTAAATCTAAAGTATGCACTTTGGGCAGACAGAGTGACTCCTAAGAGGTATATTGGTAATTCACCATACATGTTAGTTTATGGCAAGGAGGCAAGATTTCCTTTGTCTGTGGAGCTTCCAGCTCTAGACATTGTTCACCAGTTGGGGATGTTTGAGGAACAAGACCCAATGTCCATGAGATATGTAGAGCTCATGGAACTCGAAGAATCAAGAGACAAAGCAATGAAAGCTCTAGAGTATCATTAGTGCCAAACGAAGAGAACATTTGACAAGAAAGCTACAGCCAAAATCTTTAAAGAAGGTGATGTTTTTCTCAAATGGGATGTTCTAAAAAGCAGGCTGGGCCATCACACAAAGTTTGACAACATGTGGGCAGGTCCATTTATTATCAGAGATTGCAAAGAACACAATGCTTATCAACTGGTCACAATAGAAGGTGAAGTACTTCCTATCCCAGTCAATGGGATACATCTCAAGCCTTGTTTTCAAGTCTGATGAGTTCTTCCATTGTACATAATAGGTTAGGTTTATGATTCCAATAGGTGCTTCTGCACTTTAGTTTAATTGTTTTCCTTTTCCTAAGTGTTGTTCCAGCACAGTAAATAGTTTCTTTTCAGCCTCTCCTATTTAGTCAGTTCGACAACCTTTTGTGTTCTATGAGTCTCAAGCGAGTTGCAGCCATGTGCGAACTATTTTTGTTTTTCTTTTCTGATGTTTTCCTAATGACTCCATGCCCAACAGACAATTTTTGGCTACTAGTTTTTCATGTTTAGTAGGCAAACATCTAGCAAAGGTTGCCAGAAATGTTGCCCAATTTTCACCTACGGGCTCAATCAGGTAGGATATATCATGTGACAAATGTTCGAGAAGGCCAAATGGAACATTCGCAACAAGGGAAAAAAAATCATACATCTGATGCTAGGTCACAGGGAACTTAGTTGGAGAGCCTGCCTTAGTGAGTTCGACATGAAAATCCTCTAAGGAGAGAGTCGCCAAGACTTTCTAGAGGTCTGGCCGACAGGAGGTGGTCTTGCAGAAAGGAAGAAGTTTGTGTTCGGGGAAATAGAGTCATTTCGGGGAAATGTCTTGGCAACTTATGAGAGTCTTGGCAAAAGGGACATCATTGGGTGAGGTTTCGCTACAATTGGGAGGCTTTAGTGTAATGTCTCGCCGATGAGGTGAAGTCTCACCAACGCAAGATGCCTTCGACATATGTGTGGGGGCTTCGACAGGAGGTCTTATCGATGGGGTGAGGTCTCGCCGAAATGAGGCGGCGTCGACAAAGGAAGCGAGCTTCACTAAGAAGTCTCGATGACAACAAAAGGTCTCCCTGACTCTAAAGGCTCTCGGTGTAGGAGTTGAGTTCACTGGGATGTCTCGGTGATAAAGAAGAGTCTTCCTGACTGAAATGAGCCTTCGCCAAAGCAGGGTTCCTTCGGCAAGATGTCTCACCGACTGCTTGTGGTCTCGCCGAAACAAATGGGGGCTCAATGTAACGAATGCCATCGGTGTATTAGGGTGGCCTCACTGTAGGGTCTCACCAATGTGGAAATTCATGCCGACAGATGATGAAGAAGGCTTGCCAAAGTATTTTGCCTTTAGTGAAAGGTCCCACCAAGAGTATGGTGCCTTGCCGATAATAAGGCAGCTTCGCTGTGACATCTTGCCTCTGTCGAAAGGTCTTGCCGACTCATGGTCTCGGCAAAAGGCAAGTGGAGTCGCCATGATGTCTCGGCGAAGGTATGAGGTCCTATCGACCAATGGAGGGGCTTGATATATTTTTTTCCTTTGGTAGGAGGTCTCACCGATAATATAAGGATATCGCCGAGAGGGATCCGTATCGACATGAGGTCTTCCCGACCAGTAAAAGTCACACCGAAGGTTGATCATCAATCCGTCATCAGGGAGAAAATTTTGACATCATCATGAGGTCTCGGTGAGGGGTGCCTTCGGCAAAAGATCTTGCCGATATGGCAATGTCTCCCCGACAAGAAAAGTGAGCTCGATGAAGGGCTGCATCATTGATAAGAAGTCTCACCAATAGAAAAAGGTCCTACCGACAAAGGGTGCCTGCGGTTTAATGTTTAAAGTTTGGGGAGAAGTATCCCCAACCCGATGGGTCTCATTGATCGTCGAGCACAGGAGGATGGGCCCTCGCCAAAGCAAGAGGATTTTGCTAAGATGCCTCATCGACACAGGCGATGTCTCATCGACACAGGTGATGTCTCCTCAACATGAAATATTGGTGCCTTTAGTATGAGTTGGTGATTTCAACATGAGGTCACAACGATCGAAAGGAGTCTCCCCGAAATGAAGGAGTTCGCCGAAGATGGGGAATTCAACATGATATCTCAACAAAGGAATTGTGTCTTGCCGATGGTTTCAGGGATATCGGTATGACTGTTGAAGCTTGATCAGAACTCTCAGCGATGGTTGTAAGCTACACCGATGACTGCTATGAGAGCATAATCGCATCGGGGAGACATGATTAGTGTCTCACTGACATTCGATTCTACAGGAAAAAATCTTGACCGCCTAAAGAATCTATGCGGAATGTGCCCAGCCAATCTGAGGGAGCTACAGGTGAATCATTGGCAGCTTGACCGATGCCAAGAAGATCAATAGAGGGAACATGACATGGATCTCCCCTGAGCTCAGGAGCATTCAAAGTGGCTTTGGTGGAAGCTTGAACATGGACATGGAGGCCAGAAGTAAATGCGTTTGGTAGCTGCAAAAAGATCTGAGGGTTTCTCCTGGGAACAACTCTTCACCAACATGGACAATAGGGACACGCTTGAATGCGGCATTAATTTTAGGCAAAAGATCAAAGGGGAGTTTTATCTCGAAGTGAGATATTTTGTAAGCCCTAGGGGCTGTATCTTTGATATATATGGCATTTTTTCCTCTTTGTAAATAGTTCGGATTATGCATTCCAGAGAGTTAGTGATTTTTTTGAAATCCTTTCTCAGCTGATGTATGTTTTGTAACTCAACTGGAATCTGGAATAAAACACAGAGTTTACCTCGGAAGCCAGTGTTAATGTTTGTATTACTCTCATTTCTGTATTTTTAGGTTATGCAAGTTTTCAACTGTGTTTTCCTAAATCTGTATTCATACCTTAAAGCTATGAAATCCATCTTTCCTTCTTAAGATATGTATGTAGATCAAGCCTTTTAAGAATGATGCATAAGTCTAAAGGGGTTATGTCGAGTAAGTGAAATAGTAACCATTAGCTTTCCAGTGTATGATCGTCTTGTTTTCATTTCATGATTTCTTATCAAATTCGGTGTATCACCATAGAGATAGTGTTTACATTAGTTTTTTAGTGTTTTTCTCTTTCTCCCTTTTCCTTACAAGAACAGTAGTTAGGTGACACCAAAGGAAGCCAGCCTTCTCTGGAGGTTGATCTCAGTCTGCAAGTGACCCACACCTTATGAGGTCTTCCAATGTTGCACTGGATTGTTGAGTTTTACATTCAACAGGGTGCAAAATCCAGGTGACAACAAGTAATACTAGGTGAATTGCGAACTGATTAATAAATGATCACCTTCGTCTTCCTTTGAAAGTTTCGTGCTCCAGATGGTTGACTTCTTTGCAATGAACTACAGTCCTTATGCTACGGGTTGACAAATATCTTTGCTGCAAATGTTAGTCTTATTTCCTAAGGCATTCTCATTATCAACAAGCATAAATTAAACAAAAAATCCTACTAAACTTCATAGAAATTCATGAGTTCATATATGTACACAGATTAATATAACATGTTTCCATTCCAAATGTTTAAAACTGCTTAAAAGTATATGAAAGGTATAAAAGGTCTTGGTAATGTCTTAAAGATTAGCATAAAGAAATCATAAAAAGTATGAAACAATAATATGAAACGAGCCAATTATGAAGCCTATAATCCCCCACAACTAAAGTTCTTGCTTGTCCTCAAGCAAGCTTAGGGCTAAAGGTTATATTGCAGTGCATTCTCTTTATAAACCACAACGTTGGCCACTCCTTTCCCTTGCTTTAAATAGAAACACTGTTGGTCTAAGATCTTTTCCCCTCTTCTGTTCTTTGTTGCACCTTCATCTTGCTTCCTTCCTATGTAATGTGTTATAGGGAACATGAGGAGAGGAGGATGAAAGGTGAGAGGAAGCTAAGAAATTTCATTTTTCAAGGTAGTTGTAATGTACTTGTGTGATCTTCTAACTTCTGCCATATAATCAAAAACAAAATGAGGCTCCTTTTTAAGCTCTAGGGTGAGTTGTTTCCATCCACGTTGGGTAAAGTCGAGTGCCTCTTTTTATTTTCATTGCTGCTAGTTCCTTAAACCTCTTGTAATCTCTTTCTCTACATACCATTATTTTTGTTGACATTCCCCTCTTCTCTATGAGGTCTATCCATTGGTCCACCACTTCATTTGGGTCTACCACTTCTTCTCTTAATTGTAGAGGGACTGATTTCTCTCTTTCTTGATATTCTTGCATTAGATGAACCCTTTGATGTTCATTCCTAATATAGGAAGCTAGAGACCTAAGTTTAACATCTCCCACAAATATTAATGGGTTCCATGCAGTGTCATGTAAGAATTAGGCTGTGTAAATAAAATTCACACAATTGATCTTGCATATTTGGTGTGGACCATTGGAAATTTTCTAAAAATAATATTTATGAATTCATAGCAATGAGGTCACTGATTATTTGGCTAAATTAAAAACAAAGAAATTCTTATTGCAAAAATAGAGTGTATACCTTGGCAGGAGGTCTACACCTCATCAATTGCACTATTTTATTTGCCAATTTATCTATCTTTACCCTCAATTTCTTGATCTATGTGTCTTGCTTCTCAATCACTCTAACATGTGTGGATAGAAATTATATTTTCTCTTTTTCCCAATCCTTTTGTTTCCAAGAAAAATTCCTCATTTCATTCCATAATTCAATGCCAAGTGTCACCATAGTTGGAACAATGGGGGTTCTTGGATATTTAGTTGGATTCTCAAGGTTTTGGGCCTTCTTCTTATTTAAACTATAGCAAGTTGTGCCAATGCTTCTAATCTTGATCCTTGCATAAATTTCTGCAATTTTTCCTTTAATTCTCTGATTCTTGTATCCCTCTCTCTGTCCCTTTGTTAGTATACTTTTAGTTGCTTTTCTAGACCTTTGATCCTTTGCAAGGCCTCTTGCTATTCTTTTCTTGTATTTCTTCCTTCCAAATTTTTTTCTTCTTCCACCTCCATTGAATGCACAAACCCTTTTTCAAAAATAAGGATTCTTGGAGGTTTGTTAGATTCTTTTTGGCCATAAAAAATCTTCTAAATATAATTCAAAAATGTTTCCCATATACAAGGGCTGCACAATTGGTGTTCTCATGTCACTACTATGAATATTTTCCTCATAATTTGTATCAATTTCTATCATAACAATATTTTCTTGTGGATTTTTAGCCTTCCCTTGCACAAGCCCTTTCCTTCTCAGGCAATGTGATCACCTTCTTGATTGTGTAGGCCTTTTTTGTTTCTTCATAGGTTCAAAAGTAGAGTCCACACTTTTTATTTTCTTTGGCTTAGAAGGGATTTTAGCAGAAGCTATGGTTTCTATATCCTCTTTCGCTATGAGCTGCTCAACAGAAGTTGCAGGTTGAGTTTCCTTCATTTCCTACTCTTTAGGTTCCTCTATGTTGCAAGTAGGTATTGCATTAGGGGAGCCAGAGGGTATGTTTCCCTCTGCTACAACCATAGGAGGTTCTTCCATTTCTTGTTCTTCACCCCTTTCTTTTGTATTGTTTTTTTGGAATAATGTTGTTAACATTGTTATTGGCTAGAAAATCCTCCCAAGATATATTGGGGAATTGAATTATGAGACTTATTTTAACAAGTACAATGACCAAACAAAAATGGAAAAAAGGATTGATTCCTTTTCCTTTTATACTTAGATGACATCCTCTTTAGAAAATTATACAAAAAAATTGGAACATTCACTATTCTTTGATGGTGGAGATGGATAAGGAGCTTAAAGTGTACAATGTACCAAAATGATTGTCTTCCATCACAGGTCAAATATTTAATAATATATGAAGTGGCTAAGGCCTAGAGCCAAGGTAAAGAAATATGTTTCATACCTTGTGATGAAGAATCAAAATTTTCTCTAGATATTCTTGTTAGTCTTGATACCTCTGCTATGGCTTCTTTTGAGGCATCAACCCTCAATCCCCTCACAATAATTTCATCATTTTGCAAAGTACTGGTAAATTGTTGTGTCATGAGCTCATTATACTATGTAAGTCTAAGAAAATAATCCAACCAACCTACCTACTAGAATATGGGGTTGCATTGCCTATCCTCTCACAAAAAATTGTGAGCTATGTGCTCTCTTCTCACAATATCCTCTCCCATTATATTTCAACCAATTATGCTGATTTCTTTTGTTGTATTCTATTTTTGAATGACCTATGCTTAATTCTGCTACTCTGTTCTTGAATAGCCTCTGCTCAACTTTGGATATTTCTACTATGAAACTATTATTTTCTTTATGATAGATAGGAAATTTTTAAAACAATAAAGAGCTTTTGGCTACCCCGACCCCCAACTTAATGATGTTATTTGTCCTCAAATAGGAGGCACATAAGGGTCAGCAATAATAAATATTAAGCATTGGAATTATGAAACATTATGTTGCAATGTATGCATGAATTAAATAAATGTATATGAAATTAGCAAACTTAAATGTTAATTATGGTAGTTAATTCGAGAAGTGCATGTTATCATACTATGAAGTGAAATTTGATGTGTGTGATGTTTGTTGAATGTTTTCATGCTGTAATAAATCACTAAAATGTTTCTCTTGACTTTCCCTTAAATGCTCTCAATATTCACCACTTGCTAGATTCTTTCACTTAGATTTCAAATAGTGAAATGACTAGGTATTTATAGGCATTTATTCAATTTCCCAAAAATTAGATCCCAAAAGTTGACACTTGAAATTTGAATTTGAATGTTAAAATGCCACCAACAACATGCCCAAAAATGGGTCTTGGCTAAGAAGGGGGACCCGTACGCCCAAGGGCGTATGGGTCTTGGCATAGATTTTTAGGACATTGAATATCAGGCCCATAACATATGGGTTGGATGTATTTATTCAATGCTTTGTAGTTTATTGAAAAACAATACAAATGGGCTTCAAAATACATAATTTTAGGACATTAGGGGGTCAATTAGGCTCAATAATTTAGCGGGGACAAAACATAGTCATGTGAAATTATTAAGGGTGACAATTTTTGACACTATATTTAGCCCCCACTTTAGTGAGAGTATGAACTTATGCTCATACTCACACTAAAGTAGATAAATAGGTCAAGAGGGGTACAATTGTCCAAATGTTGAAGAGATAGGATGAAAAATGATCTAGGGGGAGAGTGCTCAAGCCCCAAGGATCCAAGATCCCATGGAAAACCAACATAAGCACAAAGGAACACACACACATATATGATATGCAACAAGACAACATACTTGTCAGAAAAACACAAAGCATACATGATGAAAACACATGGCATGATGGAACATAAAGATGATGAAGAATTGAAAACAAAAACAATGTCAATACGATGTAAACACGAAGAAGACACATGAAAGACAACAAAAACAATTTAAGGTTAGTACTAAAGGGATTAGAGTCAGTAAGGCAAAGAGACCTCAATCTTAAATTATCTCAAATACCAAATGCCATCCATTGAATGTGTTATCTAAATGCTCTCACAAGGATGTAAAATCACTTATGAAAATCATGGCTCCACTGGCAAGCAAGTTGTGTTATTCTAGGTTGTCATGTTAAATGGAATTCATGACTCGCACCATAGAAAAATCTAATAACTAGGTGAATCACAAATTGGAAAGCACACAAGCTAGTGAGGGCCGCTTTTCACTAGGTGAGCCCCCCAAAAAAGGTAGCAAAATGAGAAACATACTCTAGGTCTAGTGAGGATTATTTTTCACTAGGTGTGTACCCATAACCATACAAAGAGTTATACTTTGAGATAACCTTGATACTTGTAAAAATTATCAAAATGCTATGTCAACACCACACTAAGTTCAACTCTCGTGAACAAAGTGAAGAAAAAATTCCAAACTCACCTCAACAGGTGCACAAAACTCACCTTAGGGGGTGCATAAAACTTACCTTAGGGGGTGCACAAATGACAATAGTATAAAGCTAAAAGCTCAAGGGATGTTATGTCAACATCCCACAAGAGATGGTTTATAAAAATAACAAAGGATTTTCTCAATGAAAGGTCACACCTTAGGGAATATTGCACATGATATCACCACCAAGAGAGGCCAAGTTGGGGAAAAAGAAATTTGTGCCTTAGAGAATACTAGCCATAGTATTACTACCAAGGGGAACATCCTATGTTAAGAAAGGTCACACTCTCGAGGGATATCAAGCCCAATATCACAACAAAGGAGACACTAACATAGACCAAGAAGGCCAAAATTTGATTGAAAAGGTCACACTTCATAGGAGATGTATGCTATCATCACTAAGAAGGGACCATTTCATATGCAAACAATGAGTGGGGAACTATATGCCCCCCCTTAAAATGTCAACATACTTGCTATGTTCATATTTTAAGGAGAAAGAGGGAAAGGGGGATCCTTGAAAAGAATTCATTCCTCCCAAAAACAAGTTATCCTTTCCACCCAAGCATAGAGTCAAGGAAAACCACACCAATGACCATCATGTTGTTACAAATAACCTAGGAGAACATGGGGCCTTTTTCCAAGTTGCATTAAGATGTAGATCAACAAGGTGATTAGATTGACTTACAACTATGAAGATGAGCCAATCAACCCTAGATCTACATCTGATGGTGGATGGGAATGGATTGGAAATGATTTGGAATGATTAACCTAATTATACTATGTGCCCTACTATGTAAATTACAAGATCCCAAAAACTGACAGATAGAAACATCAATTTGTAGGTGGATCCAGAAAGTGCAAAGTGATATGTACTTGGCTAGAAAAGATTATTTCAACCACTGTAGGGTATAGTCACCAAGGGGTGTCTAAGTCCTTGTAGGGGTGTCTCGCTCAAATTTTGGGGTCCTCTGGTGGCAGATCTGAGACTTTTGTTTCCTCATGCAAAGTTGTCAGAACGCTGTCAGATAATTTTGTAAATGAGTTTTTATTTGTTGACAAGATGTAGGGCTTTGGATGCAACCACAAACAATTTATCTTCAATATTCCTTCAATCCTCTTCAACCTAAGATCTTCACATTCACAAAAAGAGGAAATTTTGGGCTATTTTAGGGGCTTGCCTTAGTCAAACCCTATGTAAGTTTTTCGACTTCCACAATGGCAATATCAATGATAAATGGATAATTGGAAGGAAGGAATGATGAAATCACAAAGTGCTACAACTCGCCACCCTTCAATGGCTTCTCGGAAGGACTAAATTCATACACAACACCTCAAGGACTTGGATCTTGTTTCCTTGAATGCTTTGGATACCTACAAAATGGGTTAGCCTATTAGGGTTAAAAAAATAGATATCTAATAGTTAAATGCAGATTTGATATATAAAACAGAGAAATAAAACACACAGAAAATTATAGTAGAAACAAGACAACACAAAGAATTTAACGTGGTTCACCAAATCTGGGCTACATTCAAAAAACCATAGCTATCCAATGATTTTATTATCCAGTGTAAAACATATTACAATCTTGCTAATAATGCCATATTGCAACCCCCATCCAAACCACTTATAACACACTTTTTAGAAGCTTCTAGAATTAGGGTTTTACATGTTAGGTGTACAGTATAGCATGATTAGTCACCACATACCACAACAATCTCCCACTTGGAGACTAATCAGGATCCACACCAAACAATCTCCCACTTGGAGATTGATCTTGGAGGGCACCGCTGAACTTACAGCTCCCAATGGAAATAATCACCTTGGACCCTGTTGCTCTGTTATACTTGAATTCAACCTTGAAGGCCAACCGAAACTAGAGAGGAGCTCAACTTCTCCCTTGTCATTGCCTTCGTAAACATATCCGCTGGATTGGCATTTGTATGTATCTTGTCCAACTTGACCTGTCCATCCTCCAATACTAACATAATGAAATGATATCTCAACTATATGTGTTAAGTTTTAGAGTGCAAGGAAAAATTCTTTGCAAGATGTGTAGCACTCTGGTTATCTATAAACAAGTAATTTTTAGCCTGTTGTTTTCCCAACTCTTCCATGAAAATTTGTAGCCATATCATCTCCTTTTCTGCCTCTATTGCAACAACATACTCTGCCTCTGTGGTGGATAAAGAAACCACCTTTTGCAACCGAGAATCCAACTCACTATTGTCCCACCAACTATAAATACATAACCTATGGTACTCCGCCTGGTATCAATATCCCCTGCTAAATATGAGTCCACATAGCCTTTTAAATTAGTATTAGAGCCCCCAAAACATAAACATTTATTAGATGTACCTCTCAAATACCTGATAATCAATTTTACTGCATTCCAATGCTCAACTCTAGGATGACTCATATACCTGCTAACAACTCCTACAGCATGTGCAATATCTAGTCTTGTGCATACCGTGGCGTATATTAAACTACCTACAACTGAAGCATATGGTACCTTGGAAATTTTTTCTTCCTCCTCTTGTGTCTTTGGACACATATCCTTAGTCAATTTAATATGAATGGGAAAAGGTGTGCTGACAAATTTTTCATTCTCCATATGAAATCTTTGTAACAACTTTTCAACATAATAATCCTGAGATAAAAACAATTTTCTATTTTTCCTCTCTTATAATCTTCATACCAAGGATTTGCTTTGTTGCCCCCAAATCCTTCATAGCAAATAAATTTTCTAGCTGCTATTTTAACTCCATTATGTGATCCATGTTAGACCCCACTACAAGCATATCATCAACTCACACACACTTTGACATGATGCTTGGATCTTGAAATGTTGTAATAAATCATTGACATGTTGCTCTTGACTTGCTCTTGAATGCTCTCAATGTTCACCTATTGCTATATTCTTTCACTTAGATTTCAAATGGTGAAATGACTAGGTGTTTATAGGCATTTATTCAATTTCTTGAAAATTAGATCCCAAAAGTTGACACTTGAAATTTGAAATTTGAATGTTAAAATGCCACCAACAACATGCCAAAAAATTGGTCTTGGCTAAGAAGGGGGACCCATACGCCGCCCAAATTTCTAGGACATTGAATGTTGGCCTGGGAAATATATGGGTTGGATGCATTTATTCAATGCTTTACAACTTATTGAAAAATGGTACAAATGGGCTCCAAAATACATAATTTTAGGACATTATGGAGTCAATTAGGCTCAATAATTTGGGGGGGGGAATATAATTTGAAATTGTTAAGGGTGAATTTTTTTGACACTACAAGAATCTATGAGCCTCTTGACCCCTAGCAATTAAATCATGGTATTGATTCTCCTATTGGTCTTGTAAGGTGTTCGACAAGTAGGAGATTGTTAAAAAAAAGGTCTCAATCTTGCAATTATAACAAATTAATATATTGAGAGTGGGCAGTTGCAAGGGGGGTACCCACCTTGCAGTCCGAGGGGTGTGTGCCATGGTGGGGGTTTAGGGGAAGTGCCCTTGAAAGCCACATTTTATATGTGTTGAGAAAAAGGTGTCTCAAATTTACTTGTTAAGGCTCTCTAAAATCAAGAAAACACTTAGCTGAATCAAAATCTTCTACATCGTAGGTTTTAGAGTTCAAGCTTTGGGCTTATTTCTTACCAAATTCCATGGTAAAAAGACTTAGAAAATTTGAAGGGTTTTGACAATCGGACTTCAAAGTTTCATCGTATGCTTTACTTGTGAAGTCTACAGTATCGGGTATTGAGAAACCCCAAATCCTGACCCATGAAAGGACTTTGTTCTTTGTTGTTCGGAGGTGTAGTTGTTGGTCTACTTGGTTGAGCTCTAAGCAGTATGGAGTATGCAGGATCCCCAATCCCCAACAACCAATAGACAGTCCAATATATGAGGCTTGAGGCTTACGGTAGTGCAGGATATCCCGCCATCCTGCGACAGTCCATGAGGAGGCATGTAGTAGTGAGAGAGGAATTATAATCTTTGAACCCACAATAGTCAAATGAGGGGGTCTATGGTATGGCGGTAGGCTATGGTATAGTGGTGGCTTGTGACCCCGCAATGGTCAGTGGAGATGACTACGGCGGATTGGTATCATGTGGTATGACAGTAACTGGCAAGGTGATGAAGGTTAAGCGCAACATCACGACTGCTCAAATTGGTCTTGGTGGTATTGTGGTAAAATTGGTTAAGTTTGTTTGTGACCGTTCGGTTGGTTTGGAAGATGAAAAAATGAGTCTCTTGTAATGCTTGTAAAGTACATTGTAATGTCATCGTGCATTAGAATGGTGAGAGGAGAATGGATTCAGAGGGGTTATGTTGTTAGATTTTCTCCAGATGGAACAGGATGTAAATCTCCATGTAAAGGCTTAGAGCTTGCAATTGTATTGTAATTGTGTATTTTTTTGTTGAATATTACAATGGATCTATGCTTTTCAAGGGTGGGGTTTTTTAACCAAAAGGATTTTCCCCATGTAAATCTTTGTGTTCATGTCTTCTATTCTATTTTTCATGTTTAATGATTTTATTTATTGAATCTGGTTAATGTATGTTGTTGAAACTAGTTGATCTTGCATGATCTAAAATTGCATGAAATTTCCTCGAAGGATTAATGGTGGGAAATAAACTATGTCTGATTCCACTTTATGGCATAGTAGTACGTGTTTTTGAGGCAATCTATAGAAATAAATGTTACCGAAGACACTTACTGATCTTGGATGCTCTTTCTGAGATGAACCAAATTTCCCTTCAATTGATATCAGAGATGTCTTCTAGGATTTTCTTATTCCTAGTGTTTCTAGTTCTGGGTGTTCCTTCTATGGAGATTTCTTAGTCTGCAAAGCTTGAGAAAATATGAAGGAATCAACTGAAGATTAATCCTTTAGCGAGTGGAAGTTCTTGATTTTTTGTTTTAGTTTTAGGAGACAACATGCAGCTTGAAGGATGGTGAAGACGAAGAAAATGGAGTTGGTCATATTGAAATGATGTGATCTGGAGCTCATAGTTGACAGTGGAATAATCCTTATGCATGGGGTGGGATTTTTTTCTTTTTGGTTGTGTTGCAACAAATATTTCATATTGGGTGTCTGTGTGAGAGGCTCCTTTATGATATGGAGAAGCTTGGGTTGTTTTAAGCTATGGAGTAATGTGGTTAGTTTACGTGTTTTTTCTTGGTATTGGAAGGAATTATTTTTTGTTACCTCAATTGCATGTAGGCTATGGAGTTGATCATTGGATGATCCGAAAGATTTTGCAATAGCTTGTCTCCCTCAGATGAATGTGCATGTTGGTGGTTGTGGAGTTGGCCTGAAATGGGCCTGAAGTTCCTGAACTACTTTTTCCTTTTTGTGGATGCTTTGTACTTGCATGGCTCAGATTCATGTTCCTTGGATATGAGGGTTTTATAGATTTTCGTAAAAAAATCTATCATTATGCTCATCTATGATAATCCATTATTCTAGTTTAATTGTTATGGTGTTTTTTGTTTCATACTTTTGAGTCTTTTAGATGTGAAGTGGGTGTGGATGCACATGTGTATTTTTCAAACACAGTGGTTTTGTAGGTTTTACATGGTCAAGGAAAACTTTTGGTTTTATGGAGCTACAGTTAAGCTATTTTCTAGACCCTGGCTTTTGGGGTGTTACTAGATGAGATAGTTGTAGTTTTGCATGCATGCTTCATGCATGGTATGAGAAGGTGAGATTCTTTCTCTGCATGGGATTTTTGGTACATGATTAGTCACTCAACATTTCTATGGTGATGCTTGGTGGATTCCTTGACTATGGTGCTCATTGTGGACTTGATTGGAAAATTAGATTTGAGCTTGATCTAGAGTTTGAGTCATGTTGTCTACATGATTATTCTCTTTGATATCTTAGTTTTGTAGTTTCCAATGCGATAGTGGGTTTACATGTTATATTGATTGGATCTATGAGTTATGTAGTTTTGTAGGTGTGTACATCTTATTGATTGTAGTGGGATAACTCATAAGTGGATTGTCTATATCCACGAGGTTGATTAAGTGTTGATGCATACTTGTTAGTTGGCCTTGTCTATGGTCACTTGTGCATTGGTGTAGTTGCTTTGAGATGAGAGGATGGATGGTGTTGAGTACCTAGATAGTCAGTTATGGGGACCTATAGCATGTGTATGATGTCATGAATAGCTTGGATACACAACATTGTGTAAGTTTTTGATAGTGATGGTATTTTTTCTTGGTTTGGAGATCTTGGTGCCACTTTGTATTGCTGTTAGATTGACATGTTGATGTGTGGACTTGAAGGATTTTCAGATTAGGAGATGTTTGGTCATGATGCTTGGAGAGCTCAATTGTCACAGTTCAGTGGGAGCTTTAGTAGTGACTGTGGATGAGTGATCTTATTCAGTGTTATAGATGTTACTAGGAGGAGCTCTTAGATCATGTTGCTACAAAAGGGTTCTTTCACATTTACATGGAAACTACTTGAATATGTGTAGCATCTCAGAGGGGTCTTTGGTTGAGGTGTTGGTGGTGCTTGACTGGTGATGTTGGTTTAGAGTTTGCTTGCTTTATGTCATGATATACTATTGACTGCAATTAGAGTTTTGGCATGATGCATTGCTCTTGAAATCATGGTATGTTCACTTGGAGCATGGGATATCCTAAGGGGAATGGTAATATAATGATGTTATGATAAGTTCCTGATTCAGATGATTGGAGCTTTGATAGTGGTCTGGTGATTCTCTATGTTTTGGGTGCATTGGTAATATGCTTGTGAACTTCATGATAGTGCAGTGATGCATTTGGAGTTTAGCATGAAATGATTGTTTGTAGGTGCTCATGGATACATGGAGAATGATGTGAGGCTGAATTTCTCTTAATATGAGAGAAGTGTTTTTGAGATGGTAACTCTTGTTGAGATCTCAATAGAAAGCCCAAGGATCCTACACCTTGGTTAGACGTGAGTTCAACAAAGACCTATGAGGAGATTTATCTTGGATGAGTAATGAATGATTGCATATCTTGGAGGAGCATTCTCATTCCCCACACTTGGTCTACTCAACGGCTTATCACTTGAGAGGTAATTCCCAATGTTTCTCTCAGGTGCTTTATGATTTCTTTCATAGACATGGATCTTGAGCTACTATTAGATTGTTTTGGAGGATTCATTGTGAGAGATGGATAGCATGGTTATATCCTTGGGTTTGCATTTTCATTTATGATGATCATAGGGGATGGTAGTGGGTTGATTTCTTGAGATGGGAAATGGAGTAGTTTGATCTTCTTTGAGAAGCTTACATCCATGTAGATACATGATACATCTGTTATGTTTGATCTCTTGAGGTTGAACATGTTTGGATGTTGTTATAGCTTTTATCTTGGGGTTGTGAAGGATACCTTACTTGACACAGTTGGCATTTAGATGTGTATGTAGAAGGGCATGCTACGTGTTTATGATTTGCATATTTTTCTCTTTAGTTTGGTTCTTCTTCCTATATGTTCATATTCATATGACTTTAGATGTGAGATTTCTATGTGGAGCTATGGTGATCACTAGTAATTTGCAGTCATGTGTCGTCACTTGGGTGATGACATGGAGGTTCTTGTATCTCTTTCTTTTGTCGAATATGGAGAACATGAGAGAGCTATGGAAGATTTTTGAGAGAAATTTTTCTTGTAGCAGTTGGTTGCAAGATTTGTAGATCATTGTGGATGGTCCTTGGTACTACATGGCTACACTTTCTATGTGTTGTGATTGGTAGACTTGTTATACCTTTGATCTTTGCAGATTTGACATTACCCATGTAGTGGGAGTTCCTGGATATGTTTGGTCTTCTTCAACTGGTTGGCACATGGAGCTTGTATTTATAGTTGATGGGTTGGCTATGTAGGTGGCATGAGTTTGTTGATGTGGATACCTTCAAGGTATGGGTGATTGGATGGATTAGCACTTGTTATGGGTGCTATTTTTAGTCACATGGGTTGGTTAGTTGGATGGGATCAGTTAGTTTCCTGTTTGTTGTTCTAACTGATCTTCTATCTTGTTTTTTGAAGGATGTCTTCATGGTTGTGTTTAGGTTGAAGATTTAAAGTTGATGTTTTTGATGCTTTTGTATAGCTTGTGAGCACAATGGAGTGATGGCAGTACTTTGTATCCTTTGCTATCAGTTGGATTTGATGCTTGTGTCCTTTAGATTGGTGCATATACACCATGGCTCATTCCCTTCCTTTGGAGGATGGCTAGAATTGCTGCCTAAGATGGTGGACATATTGGATGTTGGTGTAGGTGTCTTGGGTGACATAGTGATTTTGAGCATTGATTGGGAGCTAGTAAGTTCTTCATCAAGTGGGAGAATGTTGAGGAAAATGTGTCTCAAACTTATAGGTTAAGGCTCTCTAAAATCAGGAAAACACTTAGCCGAGTCAAAATCTTCTACATCGCAAGTTTAGAAGTTTGGGCTTCAGGCTTATCACTTACCAAATTCCATGGTAAAAAGACTTAAAAAAATTGAACGGTTTCAAAAATCGGACTTCAGAGTTCCATTGTATGCTTTACTTGTGAAGTATGCGGTATTGGGTATTGATAAACCCCAAATCCTGACCCATGAAAAGAATTCATTCTTCATTGTTTGGAGGTGTGGTTGCTAGTCTACTTGCTTGAGCTCTAAGCAATATGGAGTATGTAGGATCTCATATGCCCAATAGCTGATGGAAGTCTGATGAATGAGGCTTGAGGCTTGTGGTAGTGCAGGATATCTCGTTGTCCCGTGATAGTATGTGAGGAGTTGTGTGATAGTGGGGGAGGAGTTCTAATTTGTGACCTCGCGATAGTCAGTTGAGGGGGTCTGTGATATGGTGGTAGGTTACGATATAGTGGTGGCCCACAACCCCATGATGGTTAGTGGAGATGATTTTGGTGGAGCGGTATTGTGCGGTATGGTGGTAACTAGAAAGGTGATGAAGGTTAAGCGCAACATCGTGACTATTCAAGTTGGTCTTGGCAGTATTGCGGTAAAATCGATTAAGTTTGTTTGTGACCATTTGGTTGGTTTGGAAGATGAAACGAGTCTCTTGTAATGCTTGTAAAGTATGTAAGTAATGTCATAGTGCATTGGAATGGTGAGAGAGGAGATTGGATTCAGAGGGCTTATGCTACATCATATTTTCTCCAGATGGAACATGATGTAAATCTCCATGTAAAGGCTTAGAGCCTACAATTGTATTGTGACTGTATTTTTTTGTTGAATAATACAATGGTTCTATGCTTTTGGAGGGTGGGTTTTTTTACCCAAAAGGGTTTTCCCCACGTAAATCTTTATGTTCATGTTTTTTCTTCTATCTTTCATGTTTAATGCATGTTGTTGAAACTTGCAAGGAAAGCAAGAGTGCGAAACAAATTTCCTAATGCTAATTCAAAGAGGATTTAATGCAAAAGTGGCTTTCAATTAATTTACAGAACATTAAGATGCACTTTTAATAGGAAATTACAGAATAGACAAATGCACAGGCACATAATAGACACTAGATTTAACGTGGGAAAACCCTTACGGGAGAAAAACCCACCACCAAGAAAATATCACTTTATTATCAATAAACAATGAATCACAATAAAGTTATAGATCAGTCCTTCACGACATCAATTTTTAGTTTCAGACAACGACATCAACCCGATCACCTCACAAAGATTACAGTTACACAACAGTAACTCTATTGTACTGTTACAATGCTACAATAGCATATAGTAACGAATTACCATTCAATCGCTAAACAATCAACCATTCTATGCCCAGCAAATTTCTTAGACGTCTTTTAAATCTTCATCAAACTTTGTCCATTTGGTTACTGGAAGTTCAACCGTTCTTCCTTTCACACTCGCAAGATATTCATTATCCTACATGCATTGAGTAGATGAACCTGTTCAGGTTTAAATACAACTGCCCACAAAAGACTATGTGTCAGCACGTTGACCTTTTGTCTTCGAGATAACATCACTGCCAAGTCACCTTGACTCTTCATTGCTATCGGCTCATCAGAGTGTCGGAGCTATCGAAGCATCAAAGGATTAGGTGTTGAGCAAACATTGCTAGAATTTCCACTCAAACCCCTGACATGTCCAATATGTTGATACCCAACTGTTGGAACAAGGCACCATTGGAGCTATTGGAGGTCGGGGATGTTGAAGACTTTGCAACATTTAATAACTTTCAACAACTGAACTTCGATCGCCGATACTCCAAAGTAGACTAAGTAACAAGTCTAAAGCTTAACCAGCTTAACATGTAACTGCCGACATGTCGATGCTTGATCGTCGATATAGGCTAGTAATTTGAGGCACTACTTCTCAACATTCTCCCACTTGACGAAGAACTTACTAGCCCTCCAAACGAGCTGAAAAATCACTGATAATCATGGGCACCAAGGCCCATCGCATTTGAACACATTTGAACTTAGTTGTGCTCACAAGCTTTGTCAACGCATCTGTAACATTTGTCAGAGTATCAACCTTTTTCAAATTAACCTTTCCATCTTCCACCATGTCTCAAACAAAGTGATACTACACATTAATATGTTTTGTCCTGGCATGGAAAGTAGGGATTTTCACCAAACAAATGGCACTCTGACTATCACAATAGATAGGAATTTTCCCTGCATTAAACCCAACATTAGAACACAAATGCTTAAGCTAAAAAACCTCTTGATAGTCATGAGTTAATGCCATATACTTTTCCTCTATAGTAGATAAAGCAAGTACAACTTGTTGCTTGCTCATCCAACTATTTACACCACCAAAAAATGTGAAGATGTATCCACTGGTGGATCTTTTGCTATTAATGTCCCTTTCCCAATCAAAATACACATAACCTCAAATGCTGATGGATCTATGTGACCCAACTAAGTTACCATGATAGCAAAAAGTGTATTTAGAGGTACCTTTCAAATATCTAAAAACTCTTTTCACAACATCCCAATGCGGTCTTCCTGGATTTCCCATAAATCGGCTAAGTACTCCCATTGCTTGGGAAATGTTTGGCCTTGTACAAACCATTTCATACATTAAGTTTCCAACTGCACTTGCACGAGGCACTTTGGTCATGTCCTCCATCTTAGTGGGAGATTTTGGACAATCCTCAATAGATAGCTTTGTTCCCTGCAACATCAGAACAACTAGCTACTTGCAATCAATCATATAAAATCTCTCTAGGATAGTATTTATATACTTACTCTGGTTGAGCCAAAGCTTTCTACTAGCTCTATCCCATCTTATTTCCATCCCCAGAATATACCTTGTTGCACCAAGATCTTTAATTTTGAACTTTGCAGACAACTGATATTTTAGGTTAGTAATCATAGTCTTACTATTTCCTATGAACAACATGTGATCAACATATAGGGCAATAATAAGCACTTGATCATTTTCAGTTTTTAAGTACACATAATGATCATATTTTGATCTTACAAATCCCAATGACAAAAAAAAAGTGTCAAAATTCTAGCACCATATTCTAAGCGATTATTTTAAACCATACAGAGATTTCTTTAACTTGCAAACTATATTTTCTTTACCTTTTTCTACAAAGTGCTCAGGATGGGACATATAAATATCTTCCTCCAAGTCACCATGAAGGAACGTTGTCTTCACATCCATCTGTTCGATCTCTAAGTCATACAATGTTGCAAGTGAAAAAATAATTTTGATAGATGTTAGCTTAGCTACAAGAGAAAATATTTCTCCATAATCAATTCCCTCTTTCTGGGAATACCCCTTTGCAACCAACCTTGCTTTATACTGTTCAACACTACCATCCAAACCAATTTTCTTCTTAAATACACATTTACAACTAACTAGTTTTTGACCTTCTGGCAAGGGTACTAGATCTCAGGTTTCATTCTTCTTTAATGAAGTCATTTCTTCATTTATGGCCTCCAACTAGGAATCTATATTAGACATTTTTATTGCCTCCTTCACAGTCCTAGGCTCATTAGTGTTAGTAATCAAAGCATAGGCACAATTTGAATCCAACATGGAAAATCCATACCTATTAGGTTGTCGCCTTTCACGTGTAGACCTCCTCACAGGCTGAGGCTGAGGTCCCTCTTCCTATTCAGAACTCTTAGAGTTGCTTGAACTCTCCTCAGTATCAGATCCACTAGGAGTACATAGTTCTTTCTTTTCAGGAGTAATGGGTACTTCTACTACCTCCTATTTTTCTTCTTCTTCCTTCTTCTCTGATTGTAAATCTATAGGAGAAGGTTTCATCTCTCGAAATATTACACTTTTTTGTATACAACCTTCTCAGCGATAGGATCCCAAAGCTTGTATCATTTTACACTGACTCCATAGCCAATAAAGATACATTTGACAACTTTTTTATCCAACTTAGATATTTTTACATCAGGCACATAAGCATATGCCTCACAGCCAAAGACACAAAGATGTCTTAGAGAGGGATTCTTACCATACCATGCTTCCATAAGCATTTTGTCTACCAATGTCAAAGAGGATGACTGATTCAACAAGTAACATGTTGTAGCAATGGCTTCAGCCCAAAAATTCTTCTCTAGACTAGCACTACTCAACATACTTCTCGCCCTTTCCATCAGTGTTCTATTCAACCTTTCAGCAACTCCATTTTGTTTGGAGTATAAGGCATTGTTTTATGCCTTTTAATTCCATAGTCTTTGCAATACTCGTCAAAATTTTCTAAGAAAAACTCACCGCCATTATCCGTCCTGAAGCATTTTATTTTTCTATCAATCTGATTTTCTACCAAGTTCTTGAACTCTTTAAATCAACTAAACACTTCTGATTTACTTTTAAGAAAGTATACAAATTCCCTTCTTGAATAATCATCTATGAAAGATACATAATATCTTGACTTAGATAAAGAAGGAACATCATCTAGACCAAAAACATCATAATGAATATAATCCAACAAACCAAAAGATTTATGAGGACTCAAATAAAATGAAACACAACGTTTCTTTTCATATATACAATGTTCGCAGAAATCAAACTCAAAATTACAATCATCAAGCCCTTCTACTATGTTTTTATTTTTCAAGGTTTTCAAGCCTTTCTTTCCTATGTGACCGAGTCTATGATGCCACAACATGGTTTTCTCTGTAGGAAGTTTCACCTCCAAAAAATTCGCCCCCAAAGGAACTTCAGACTCCTCTACTCGAGTAGCCTTGCTTGACTTTTCAGAGACACTATTGTATTGAACTACACATGCATCTAGCTTGTACAGAGTACCAATTTGAGAACCCCTAGCTAGCACCACCGAGCCTCTTGTCATTTTCCAATCACCATTCGAAAAAGAAACTTGTACGCCAATATCATTCAACTTGCTTACAAATAGTAAATTTCAAGCCAAACCTGGTATATGCATTATGCCATCAATCCCTTTGATTCTTCCATCAAGAAATTGAATTCTGACTGTTCTATGACCAACAATTTCTAGAGATGAGTCACTTTCCAGATACACCTTTCCACCAACATACTTTTCATATTTTGTAAACCAGTCTCTGTGATATGTCATATGAAAAGATGCACTTGAGTCGATCATCCATACATCATCTGATGTCTGAGTCACCAAGGCTACAATGAAGGCATCTGCATCGCTCTAGGAAGAATCATTACCTGAAGAATTATTTTTCTTCTTCTTCTTTTTCTCCTCTTTGCAATCCTTACGAACATGACTAGGCTACCCACAATTCTAGCATTTCACCTTGGACTTCTAGCCAGGAGACTTTGATCTCCCTTCAGACTTAGATTCAAACTTCTTGTCTTTCTTCTTTCCTTTCTCCTTTGATCTTCCTTGAACAACAAGAGCCTCCTTTTCCATCTCAGAAGATTTCCTTTGCATCTCTTCTGGAAGCAATGAAGCAACCACATCTTCCATTTTGAAAATGGTTTTCATGCTCCCAATCGCCATCACTAAATGATCCCAAGAGTTGGGCAAAGAACACAACAAGAGCATACAACGATCATCATCATCTATCTTTACACCTATAGATGTTAACTAAGCAATGAGCATATTGAACATATTCAGATGGTCAGCCACAAACACCCCTTCCTCCATCTTCAAAGAGTACAACTTCTTCCTTAAAAATAGCTTATTCACCAATGACTTGCCTTGATAAATGTCACCAAGCTTCTTCCACAAAGAAGATGCAAACTTCTCTTCATGAACATTCAGGAGAACAAAGTCTTATCAACCCTTTTTCTTTTCTGTTTGTGAGATCCCAATCTTCTTGCTTCATGCCTAAAGGTTTCATTCCAGAAACAACAATCTAGAGATCTCTATCAACCAACAGATCTCCCATTTTGAGTTTCCATAACTCAAAATTTCCACCATTGAATTTCTCAATTTCAATCTTCCCTGATGTGCTTGCCATCTTAATATGCAAATAAAATTACCAGAATCCTCTACAAGACTCCTACTTCAGAATTGGCACAAAAAACCCGCCTAACCCATAAGGATAACACAACTGGTAGGGCTCTAATACCACTTGTAAGGAAAGCAAGAGTGTGAAACAACTTTCCTAATGCTAATTCAGAGAGGATTTAATGCAAAAGTGGCTTTCAATTAATTTACAAAACATTAAGATGCACTTTTAACAGGAAATTATAGAATAGACAAATGCACAAGCACATAATAGACACTAGATTTAATGTGGGAAAAACCTTACGGGAGAAAAATCCACCACCAAGAAAAGATCACTTTATTATCAGTAAAAAATGGTTCACAATAAAGTTACAGATCAATCCTTCACAACATTAATTTTTAGTTTCACACAACAACATCAACCTGATCACCTCACACAGATTACAGTTATACAACAGTAACTCTATCGTACTGTTACAATGCTACAACAACATACAGTAACGAATTACCATTCAACCGCCGAACAATCAACCATTCTACACCCAACAAAGTTCTCAGACATCTTTTAAATCTTCATCAAACTCTATCCATTTGGTTACTAGTAGTTCAACTGTTCTTCCTTTCACACTTGCAAGATATTCATTATCCCACATGCATTGAGTAGATGAATTGGTTTGGGTTTAAATACAACCGCCCACAAAAGACTATGTGTTGGCACGTTGCCCTTTTGTCTTTGAGCTAACATCACCACCAAGTCACCTTGACTCTTCATTGTTATTGGCTCATTAGAGTGTCGAAGCTATTGGAGCATTGGAGGATCAAGCATCGAGAAAACATTGCTAGACTTTCCACTCAAACCCCTGAAATCTTTGATATGTCGATACATGATTGTCGGACCAAGGCACCATTGAAGCTATCAGAGGTCAGGGATGTCAGAGACTTCGCAACACTTAAGAACTTTCAATGATCAAACTTTGATCACTGATCCATCCAATTGTTGATCGTCGATACTCCAAAGAAAACTAAGTAACAAGTCTAAAGCTTAACCAACTTAACACACGACTGTTGACATGTTGATGCCCGATCACCGATACAGGCCAATAATTTGAGGCACTACTTCTCAACAAAACTGGTTGATCTTGTGTGATCTAAAATTGCATGAAATTTCCTCTAAGGATTAATGGTGGGAAATAAACTATGTCTAATTCCATGTTGTGGCATAGTAGTATGTGTTTTTGAGGCAATTTGTAGAAATGAATGTTACCAAAGACACTTACTGATCTCAGATGCTCTTTTTGAGATGAACCAAATTTCCCTTCAATATGTATATTTTATTATTGTCAATCTGGACCATTCATCATTAGGTCTCAACTCTAACGGTAGATATTTTGTTGGCTCAAGTCTTGCCCTAGAAGACAACCCTATTAAATGAGGGCATTATTATAGTTGTGCATTATGATGTATTCTAAGAGTGTGATAGTTGTTGTATCACTTCTAGATCTTTGGCTGTTGACACTCCCATGAGAAGCTTGCTATGCAAGTATATTGTAATCTTCGTGATTTTTGAGTAATACATTGGGTTCTCTCGAAAGTGTTTTCCCTAGATAAATCATTATGTTTTGGTATGCATGGCATTTAAGTTTATTTTTGTTTAAGTTTTTTTGTAACTATTGTAAATATTTGTAAAGTTTTGCATTACCCTCCTTTCAAGATTAGTGTAGGAAGTTGTTCCACTACCTTAGCTTCCTTACACATTTATATTCTTTGTATCTTATTTAATCTCTAAAATATTTCTCAGTTATACATCTCTTTCAAATTTTAACATTTATAAGCCAATATCCTTGTAAATAGTGTATGTGGCTAACATTAGGAAAGCATATAGATATGGATTCCATATTTAAATTGTAGATGTAAAATCAAATTGAGAGCCAACACTAGATGGCCACCCTCTATTACAAGAGTTTACAATTGTGCTTTTTGAGGAACTATCAAGATTGTCACTAAAAGAGAAGTTAAATTTACAATTGATTTAAAGCTAGGAACCAAGCTAGTACCTATTTCTCCATAGAACATGACTATGTTAGAAATATGAACTTAGAGTGCAAATGAAATAATTAGTGAAAAATGTATATGCTACACTAAATTTGTCACCTTGGGGAGTGATATTGATTTTTATCAAAAAGGATGAAAAAGAATAAGAACATATTCTTATTACCTCATAGAATATGTATTTAACTAGATGAAAGGTGAATACATTTTCTCATGAATGTAGATATTGTAGTTGATCTATTTGGAAATTTCTAATAGGAACATCAATTGTATAGAGATGTAAATGTTGCGCATTCTATCAATCAAGTTACATTGACCATTGAAGAAAATATTATTGTCTTTGTAATGTGTCCTCTACCACTTTTTAGAAAATATTTGAAGTTAGTATCATTGATAATTTGTCTCCCATTTGAGGATGCATAGAAAGGTATGGCAAAGGTTCATGAGTCTCAATCCCTAACTTCCTATATTAATACCTTGTATGAGTGGGCATATGTAAATAGAGATAAAGTTCAAATACACTATGTTACCACTTGAAGTGTATATGGTCTGATACAACTAATTCAAGGCCTAGGGAAAGAATCAATGGGGAACTCCAGTTAAATGGATGTAATAGATTTACATGTGTAAATGATATATGGATGATATAGGTTAACATTATGTAGAGTGCAAATGAATAAGGAAATAAAATAAAATAAGGGACAACATGTGTAGAATTGTAATAACAAAGTTGTATTATGCTAGTTTTACACAATTTATGTGATGCTTATGTCTTTATATAATATCTAGGGAATGCATACATAACAATATCAATTTGTATATTAATATACAAGGGAGATGAAGTGTTGGTTAAGCAATTTCATTTTCACAATCATTGGTCACTCAAGTTGTGAGAAACTTGTTGATGAAATTGTAAGGGTTGTCAAGCAACACTTGAAATTTGTGATGGAATCTAGAAACCTAGATCCTCATAGATCACATAAGGGATGAATTTGGGTTCAAGGTTAAGATAAATTTAGTGAAGGGTAAACCCACAATAGTGGGTTACAATCTTTCGAATGAAGAAATATTAGAAATTTCCATCAAAACATTTAAAATGGTTTATCTCTTCTAATAAAGGGGGTTCAAATGAACCACCCCCTTCTAATGAGCCCCCCCCTTCAAATGAACCCCCCTTCTAATGAACCCCCTCTTGCACCATATAGGGGGGTTTGAATGAACCCCCTTTTTTCACCTTCCCCTCCACCATTTCAAAATTTATGCATTTTTTTGACTATCGAAGCTTGGGAAGGAGGTGCAAATGGAGTCAACTTGATAAACCAAGCTAGATGATTGTAGTGATCAAAACGTGCTTTCCAACAACTATAAATTTAATATATTTTGTTTTTATTTTATATTTTATTTTCTAGCTTTACTGTACATAGGTTTTTCACCGAACATCAAGTTCGGTGAAAAATCATTGTGGAAAAATAGTAAATTTGAGGGAAAAAAATTGAAAAATATATATGAACTAGGTATTGATGTCCTCGTTCCAACAAAAAAAAGAAAAATTGAATTTCAATACATACCAACAAAGTTATGAGCCGAAGTGTACCTATGTCTAAATTATAAATGTTTTGACTTCAAAACTTAATTAAAAGAAAAATATTCAACAAAATGCTATGAAACAAAATGAAAGCACTAGATACTTGTGTTACCAACCTAAATTCAAAAGAATCAGAATTTTATCCTTTATAGAAAAAAAGTTATGTGAGCCGAAGTACACACCACTTTTTAAAAATGTTGTTTACTATTAAAAACTAGTTATCAAAGGAGATGCAAAAAAATTATAATTTTTTTTCAATTTTTTTTAAAAAAAATACATTTAAAATATGCAAACAAAATCTCACAAATCACTAGTTTACATCATTTTCAAATTCCTAATAGTTTACCTACTATAAGTGTCAGAAAGTGAAGTTTTCTCTGAAAATGTTGATTTCAATGTCAAGTTTGGCCAAAAAGTGTAACCCATTATTGTGGGATGACCCTGAAACGAAGATCTCTTAAGTTTAAGAAGGTTGGTATCTGGTAGAATGTCAAGTTTGAGTCCCAAGGAAATTTAGTGGAATGAATACTCTTTAGTCATAGGTCATTAATTTAGTGGAATGACAAGTTCAAATCTTGGAAAATCTGGTAGGATGGATGACCCTAAGTGATTGACACTAAATCAAATGGTGTTGATGATGTGATAGGATGCATGCTCTTATGTACATGAAACAAAGCCAAAAGAAGTTGATGATTTAGCGAGAGGTCAAGTTTGAGTTTCAAGAAAATTCAGTGGAATACTTATCCTTCAACCCTGGGCACTAAATTGAAGAAGCTTGATGATTTTGCAAAATATCCTAGCCTAATCCCATACAAATTTGATAGAATAGATATACCTTCAATCCTTGACATTAAGCAAAAAATTCAATAACTAATGCACCCAATTTCAACACCTAAAAATTTATTACAATATTTATCCTCCTCAAAACAATAAATTTAAATGTGGATTATTAGAAAGAAAGTAAATATTTATCTACTACCTCTAAGGGACAACACCCTTCACTTCCCCACACTATAACACACCTCTCACATTATTTCTTTACAATATTACTTTTAAATAAAAAGACTATTAAAACTATTAGTTAAAATGTAGAGTCATAATCTTCAAAAAGTGCATACCACATGGAATCATGCCTCATAGCCAAACCAATAAAGTCAGAAAATAATAAGTACAAATGACCCCAAAAAATGGAAACAACTGTATAACAATATTATTTCAATGTATAGTGGAGGTGATGAAAGTACGTCCCAAAGCCAAACCAACAAAATTGAGAAACAACAAAAACATGTGATACAATAATAAGAAAAAAACCCCATAATAATATTGTTTTGACACTCAATAGAGGTGATGAAACTACACCCCAAAGCCAAACTAACAAAGTTGAGAAACAACAGAAACATGTGATACCATAAAAGGGGAACATCCCCATGATAATATGATTTTGGCGTTCAATGGAGGTGATGAAATTATGCCCCAAAGCCAAACCAATAAAGCTGAGAAACAACAAAAACATGTGATACCATAAAAAGAAAAACAACCCCATAATAATATTGATTTGGCATTCAATGGAGGTGACAAAATGCCCCAAAGCCAAACCAACAAAACTGAGAAACAACAGAAACATATGATACCATAAAAGGAGGACAACCCCATAATAAATATTATTTTGACATTTAGTGGAGATGATGAAATTACACCCCAAAGCCAAACCAACAAAGCTGAGATATAACGGAAGCATGTGATACCATAAAAGAGGAATGTTCAACCCCATAATAATATTATTTTGACGTTCAGTGGAGATGACAAAATTACGCCCCAAGGAGATGATGAAATTACACCCTAAAGTCGAACCAACAAAACTGAGAAACAATAGAAACCTATGATCCCATAAAATCCCATAAAAGGGAAACAGCCCCATAATAATACCATTTTGACCTGCACAAATAAAATATGAATGCAGGTGACAGCAATTCTATAACATTCATTTTATTTTGTACACCATCAATCAAGATTTCTGTGCAGGGCAGTGGAACCAATGTGGGCAATGATGAATCCTGTGGCAGAGTGAACACATTTTAAAATAAAATGATTACTTTAGAGAATTTTGTCTTCTTTGCTTTTCCTGTGAAACGCACCAACCAATTTCTTGAGCGACCATGACGCAAGGCTTTTACGTTTAGGAAGCAAAATTTCGGGTCCTGACTGCGGGTAACAATCGATCTCCACATTTCGTCGATCTGAGAAGGAACGAAAGCAGCTGCCAGATTTTGGTCGTAATTCAGCGTCGCAGGGATTCGAACTCGAGACCACCGTCAATGCTCGGTTCAGCTGAAAGGAAAAAGATCGCAATTCAAAGGAGTCGTAGAGGGTGCTGTCACAGTCCCATATTGTACCTTCTGATTTTGATTTGGAATTTTGGAGTTTATACAGAATTTCTGCTCTGCACAAATTATAATCTTTAACTTCCTCCGCCATTGTTGCGTCCAGAAGAAATTTAGAATTTTGTGGGTTGATTTAAAGCTCTTTTGGGGATTTCTTTGTGAACTGGTTGGTCCGATCTCGTGTACCTAATGCATTCGTATTCTTTTCTTCGTGTGAAATCCATTGACCAGGCGAACTTTATTTTGACTGTAATTTCTTTTCGGGTGTTTTTTTGTTCCATCTGTCACAGTAGACATTCAAAGTTTTACCACGCCAAACAAGATACGTCAAACCCATTAGAAGGTGATTTGATGGGCACTTATGGTGGGTAATCATGAGTTTTTCCATGCTTTGATCATCACGATAAAACTTAACAGTCACTTCATTGTGCATAGGCCAATTTTCTTTTACCTAGTGCTATTAGGAGAAGTGGTTTACCAGCTTAGCTTATGTTGGAAGGTCATTTCACACTTGAAAAAAAAAAAGTTCTACAACATTTCATGTCATTTCTACATGTTCATAAAGTTAGCATGTACAATTTAGTGGTCCCTCTCTTCTTGTTGGTGCGTTCACATTTAGGTTTAGTAAAATAATATGGACTTTCCAATAATTTATTTTCAATTGAAATAACTACAATGGTTCAAATTATGTTTGGTATATAAATATAACCTATTTTAAATTGGCTTTATTTCGACTAGAGTTAAATTATAACACACAAACTAAGTAAAATTTACCGTTGTGAAAAAGTTAAGTTATTACATTTCTTTCTACCCATATTGAAATTGGAACTCACTAACAAGCTATTCTCTTCCCATTAATTTCAGCTATGTAGTAGTTAGATCTTGCTTATTCAATTGATAGGTGCAAGTTGGTGACCTATGTAACAAGTTTCATACTAATGTCGATAATCTATTTCTTATTACAAATTCATCATGGTGTCATTGTTGTCATCATTAATCCCATTAAGATGTACCTTATAATAACCTTTATGACATCATTAAATAAAACATTAATATAAATAACATCTAAAAAACGTTGCTTAAATTATTCTTTAAAAAAAAAAATCCATTTGCTAGACTTTTCCCTCTTCATTTTGGGAAAATAATATCTTTGGCTTTGTATTTAAAGGTTCAATAACATTCTAGAGACAAATAGAAGGGTAGATTGCTTTCCTCAACCAAGTTGTTAGTATTGTGCCTTATACCCATGCCCCATTTTTTACATGCAAAAATCCCCCTAACCCTCTATTGTCTTCTCTTTGTTTCCTTTGGGTTCTCTTCCCTTGTTTCTTTTCTTTTCTTCCTTTTTCAAGGTTTTGAGGTTTGTCCTTTTAGCACGCCTTCTTTGTTGGGCCCAATCCCTGACTCTCATGTGTTGATAAATAGGAGGTATTTTCCCACAGGTATCAAATTATGATATTGCTATTAGGATTCAACTGTGTAGCATTGTCAAACTCACGGACTCCTATTTGTTGTCTTCCCCTACTTGTTAGACTTTTGGTAATTGGTGTTTTATCATTCAAGATGACTCTCACTACCACCTTGATCTTCGACCCTTGACAAGGTGCTTGTCTTGTTAGTCTCACCAACCATTCTAGTGTGACAATAACTTCATTGATAGGCATTAATAACCATTTGGGCGCACGACCCCTCGATGGTTTTTATTCTCATTTGATCTCACTTTACCTTTGCGATATTTATTGGTGCTTGACCTAGGAATTGTGCAATGTGGTATAATCATACACACATGAGGTATCTTTTGTGGTCCTGTATTGCTCATACTTGGTGTAATTTTTCACCTTGTTTGCTTCAACTCCTCCTCAAAATTCACCATTGAACCCTGGAGGTAGGGATCTTGTGTTTTCATCTAGTTTTAATGGTGGTTTTCATGTTGTTTTGTTTGTTCTTCCTTTTCTCTTTTTGGCTTTGTGTGTATTTGTGTTTTGTTTTCTATTTCTATCCATGCGATTTGATTTTGGTTTGTCATTTTTTTCATTTATGTGTGTGCCCTTTTATTTGTCATCATTTTCCCTTTTCATTTTGGGAAAATAATATCTTTGGCTTTGTATTTAGAGGTTCAATAAGATTCTAGAGACGAATGGAAGGGTAGATTGCTTTCCTCAACCAAGTTGTTACTATTGTGCCTTGTACCCATGCCCCATTTTTGACATGCCAAAATCCCCCCCCAACCCTCTTTTGTCTTCTCTTTGTTTCCTTTGCCCAGGTTCTCTTCCCTTGTTTAATTTATTTTCTTCCCTTTTTCAAGGTTTTTGGGTTTGTCCTTTTAGCATGCCTTGTTTTTTGGGCCCAATCCCCTTATTTGTTGATAAATAGGAAGTATTTTCCCACAGGTATCAAATTATGATATTGCTATTAGGATTCAACCATGTAGTTTTTCGAGTCAAACTCATCGACACCTATTTTTTGGCTTCCCCAACTTGTCAGAATTTTGGGAATTGGTGTTCCATCATTCAAGACAACTCTCTCCACCACCTTGATCTTCGATCCTCAACAAGGCACTTGTCTTGTTAGTCTCACCAACCATTCTAGTGTGACAATAACTTCACTGATAGGAATTAATAAACATTTGGGCACATGACCCCTCAATGGTTTTTATTCTCATTTGAGCTCATTTTTTCCCTTTTCATTTTGGGAAAATAATATCTCTAGCTTTGTATTTAGAGGTTTAATAAGATTCTAGAGACGAATGGAAGGGTAGATTGCTTTCCTCAACCAAGTTGTTACTATTGTGCCTTGTACCCATGCCCCATTTTTGACATGCCAAAATCCCCCCCAACCCTCTTTTGTCTTCTCTTTGTTTCCTTTAAGTTCTCTTCCCTTGTTTATTTTCTTTTCTTCCCTTTTTCAAGGTTTCGAGGTTTATCCTTTTAGCATGCCTTCTTTGTTGGTTCCAATCCCCGACTCTTATTTGTTGATAAATAGGAGGTATTTTCCCCAAAACTATCAATTTATGATATTGCTATTAGGATTCAACCATGTAGTTTTTCGATTCAAACTCATCAACTCCTATTTGTTGTCTTCCCCAACTTGTTAGAATTTTGGGCATTGGTGTTTCATCATTCAATATGACTCTAACTGCCACCTTAATCTTCGACCCTCAATAAGGCACTTGTCTTGTTAGTCTCACCAACCATTCTAGTGTGACAATAACTTCACTAATAGGCATTAATAACCATTTGGGCACACAACCCCTCTATGGTGTTTATTCTCATTTTAGCTCACTTTACCTTTGGGATATCAAGCTCTTATTGTCGGTACTTGACCTAGGAATTGTACAACGTGGTATCATCATACACATGAGGAATCTTTTGTGGTCATGTATTTCTCACACTTGGTGTAATTTTTTTCCTTGTTTGCTTTGGCTGCTCCTCAAAATTCACCATTGAACCAGGTAGGGATCTTGTGTCTTCATCTGGTTTTAATGGTGGTTTTCTTCGTGTTGTTTTGTTTGTTCTTCCTTTCTTCTTTTTGGGTTTGTGTGCACTTGTGTTTTTTTTCTGTTTCTATCCATGAGATTTGATTTTTGGTTCTTGTCATTTTTTTTTTCATTTATGTGTGTGCCCTTTTGTTTGTCACCATTTTCCCTTTTCATTTTGGGAAAATAATATATTTGGCTTTGTATTTAGAGGTTCAATAAGACTCAAGAGATGAGTGGAAGGGTAGATTGCTTTCTTCAACCAAGTTGTTAGTATTGTGCCTTGTACCCATGCCACATTTTTGACATGCCAAAATCCCCCCAACCCTCTTTTGTCTTCTCTTTATTTCCTTTGGGTTCTCTTCCCTTGTTTCTTTTCTTTTCTTCGCTTTTCAGGGTTTTGATGTTCGTGGACTTTTAGCATGCCTTCTTTGTTGGGACCAATCCTCGACTCTTATTTGTTGATAAATAGGAGCTATTTTCCTATAGGTATCAAATTATGATATTTCTATTAGGATTCAACTGTGTAGTTTTTCAAGTAAAACTCATTGAATCCTATTTGTTGTCTTCCTCAACTTGTCAGAATTTTGGGCATTAGTGTTTCGTCATTCAAGACAACTCTCATTGCCACCTTGATCTTCAACCCTTGACAAGGCACTTGTCTTGTTAGTCTCACCAACCATTCTAGTGTGACAATAACTTTACCGATAGGTATTAATAACCATTTGGGTGCATGACCCCTCGATGGTTTTTATTCTCATTTGAGCTCACTTTACCTTCAGGATATCAAACTCTTGTTGTTAGTGCTTGACCTAGGAATTGTGCAATGTGGTATGATCATACACATGAGGTATCTTTTTTGGTCATGTATTGCTCACACTTGGTGTAATTTTTTGCCTTGTTTGCTTCATCTCCTCCTCAAAATTCACCATTGAACCAGGCAGGGATCTTGTGTTTTCATCTGGTTTTAATGGTGGTTTTCTTCATATTGTTTTGTTTGTTCTTCCTTTTCTCTTTTTAGGTTTGTGTGCATTTTTCTTTTTTGTTTCTATCCATGAGATTTGATTTTGGGTTCTTCTCATTTTTCTTCTTCATTTATGTGTGTGCCCTTTTTTTGTCATCTTTTTCCCTTTTCATTTTGGGAAAATAATATCTTTGTCTTTGTATTTAGAGGTTCAATAAGACTCTAGAGAGAAATGGAAGGGTAGTTTCCTCAACCAAGTTGTTAGTATTGTGCCTTGTACCCATGCCCCATTTTTGACATGCCAAAATCCCCCCCAACCCTCTTTTGTCTTCTCTTTGTTTCCTTTGGTTTCTCTTCCCTTGTTTCTTTTATTTTCTTCCTTTTTCAAGGTTTTGAGGTTTTTCCTTTTAGTATGCCTTCTTTGTTGGGCCCAATCCATGACTCTTATTTTTTGATAAATAGGAGGTATTTTCCCACAGGTATCAAATTATGATATTCCTATTAGGATTCAACTGTGTAGTTTTTTGAGTCAAACTAATTGACTCCTATTTGTTGTCTTCCCCAACTTGTGAGACTTTTGGGCATTAGTGTTCTATCATTGAAGACGACTCTCATTGCCACCTTGATCTTCAACCCTTGACAAGGCACTTGTCTTGTTAGTCTCACCAACCATTCTAGTGTGACAATAACTTCAATGATAGGCATTAATAACAATTTGGGTGCATGACCCCTCGATTGTTTTTATTCTCATTTGAGCTCACTTTACCTTTGGGATATCAAGCTCTTATTGTCAGTGATTGACCTAGGAATTATTAAATGTGGTATGATCATACACATGAGGTATCTTTTGTGGTCATGTATTGCTCACACTTGGTGTAATTTTTTGCCTTGTTTGCTTCAACTCCTCAAAATTCACCACTGAATCCTGGAGGTAGGGATCTTGTGTTTTCATCTGGTTTTAATGGTGGTTTTCTTAATGTTGCTTGTTTTGTTCTTCCTTTTATCTTTTTGGGTTTGTCTGCATTTGTGTTTTGTTTTATGTTTCTATCTATTAGATTTTATTTTAGGTTCTTGAGATTTTTTTTTTCATTTATGTGTGTGCCCTTTTGTTTGTCATCTTTTTCCCTTTTCATTTTGGGAAAATAGTATTTTTTGCTTTCTATTTAGAGGTTCAATAAGGTTCTAGAGACGAATGGAAGGGTAGATTTCTTTCCTCAACCAATTTGTTATTATTGTGCCTTGTACCTATGCCCCATTTTTGACATGCGAAAATCCCCCAACCCCCTTTTGTCTTCTCTTTGTTTCCTTTAGGTCCTCTTCCCTTGTTTCTTTTCTTTTCTTCCCTTTTTCAAGGTTTTAAGGTTTGTCCTTTTAGCACACCTTCTTTGTTGGGCCCAATCCTCGCCTCTTATTTGTTGATAAATTATAAGAGGTAAATTCATGAAGTTTCCATAGTCCATAATAATATTGCCAAAAGATTTATGGATTAAAACTATGTGTCATTTTTTACATCAAATAGGAGGTATTTTCCCATAGGTATCAAATTATGATATTGCTATTAGGATTCAACCATGTAGTTTTTCAATTCAAACTCATTGACTCGTATTTGTTGTCTTCCCTAACTTATAAGACTTTTGGGCAGTGGTGTTTCATCATTCAAGATGAGTCTTACTGCCACCTTGATCTTCGACGCTTGACAAGGCGCTTGTCTTGTTAGTCTCACCAACCATTCTAGTGTGACAATAACTTCACTAATAGGCATTAATCACCATTTAGGCGTATGACCCGTCGATGGCTTTTATTCTCATTTGAGCTTACTTTACCTTTGGGATATTAATATCTTGTTCTCGGTGCTTGACCTAGGAATTTTTCAATGTGGTATGCTCATACAAATGAGTTATCTTTTGTGGTCTTGTATTGCTCACACTTGATGTAATTTTTCACCTTGTTTACTTCGTCTCCTCCTCAAAATTCACCATTAAACCAGGTAGGGATCTTGTGTTTTCATCTGGTTTTAATGGTGGATTTCTTCATGTTGTTTTGTTTGTTCTTCCTTTCCTCTTTTTGGGTTTGTGTGCATTTGTGTTTTGTTTTCCGTTTCTATCCATGAGATTTGATTTTTTATTCTTGTCATTTGTTTTTTTAATTTATGTGTGTGCCCTTTTGTTTGTCATCTTCATTCTTTGTTTTTTCATTTTGAACTCTTTTCAAAACCCCTTAAACCTCAAAAATTCAATTGATATTATTTTGATTGTCATTAAACCTCAATGATTTTTATGCTTCCAAAAAATTTAATTCCTTTCTTAATAACTAGAGTTTGGTCATTACCCCGAACCCCAATTCCTGATTCACTTTGACTTAGTATTTTTGATAAAAAAATTCTGGACCATCAGTGATCAAATATTCCCCTTAAGGTGTAATGGTCTTGGATACCATAGGGTAAGAGATGTCTCTAAACCTTGATCCCTGAAGATGGTTGAGATGCTATGGTTTTCACCCTAGCATCTCAACCATGTCTTTCACAAAGTGTAAAGTTTCTCTCAAACCTCGATACTTGACAATATTTTCCTTGATTTCTTTTCCTTAGTAACTTATTAAGTAACTTTTTAAAGATTGAAGATCAAGCCTACCTTATAACCTTTGGTAATTTTAGAAGAAAGAGATAGAGAATACCCCTAAATCTCGATCCCCAAAATATTTTCTTAATGATTCATCACAATACTTTTAGCCATTAGATATCAGGCCTACTTCTTAACTATTACATGTCTACTCAGACAAGAGATAAGCATGTCTCTGAAGCTTGACCTTTGAAAGATCACATCAATATGGATTATAACAAGACTTTCGATCATAAAAAGATAGATGTTTCCCCTAATGCTCTTTCATCTTTTGAAGAAAATGTTAAATTTTACTCTCAATCCCCAAAACTTGACATCAACTATACATTATTTAGGGATTTTAAACAAATCAATGTGACATATTTCAAGAAAATTAGCATAAGTCAAGAGGTATTCCTGAAACCTAATTCTCAAGAAGA